>JAENJI010000572.1:0-48547 GCA_018901935.1 Pugionium cornutum
CGATATTTTTTTAAAAAATTTATGTCATTATTATGAATTTTAAAAATTATTTATTCAAAATAAGAGTATACACTAAATTATTATTAGTTTACAGTTATGGAAATTGTTTAATCACAAAAATATTTTTATTTTATAATTTGACTTTAAATTTTTAAATAACTTTATAAAAAAATTAAATCTATTTATATATTTCAAACTTTTGTTTCATGCGATTTAGATCAAAATCGAATTTAAATATATGATAGGTGTCAAGATACTCACTAATTTTCAAAATAATAGTTTTTTTCTAAACACATCAATGTAAGAGAGTTAGATTAAATTCCTAGATATTAAATAGAATCTATGATGAAGAGAAAATTAAAAGACCAATTGTTTAAAATAATATTGTTTTAAGTTTTTGTTTCAAATATATTATTATTTATTTTATTTTTTTTTAAATTCCTAATAAAAATTTTAAACTTTAAATTAGAAAAAATGAATGCAAACATTATGTTTTAGTTTTATATATAGTTTTATTTAAGGTAAATAATTATTTTCACATAATAATTTATGATATTTTAATATTTTTATTTTTAATATGTTAGATTTAAAAAATAAATTTTAAAATATGGTATTTTAAGATATTATTCAAATTTTAAAATGGAAAAACTTATTCAAAAGGAAAAGAAAAAGAAATAATTTGAATGCTTGAGAGGGAAGCACATAGAGGGTTTAGTCAAAAGAGTGTAAAGACTTCTCACAAAGAGTAGTCATTACTTTTCTTATTTTTATGAGTTATGTCATGTGGAGTTGTTAGAAGGCTAAGAAAGATTTGAGATTTTGAGATTTGAAAGTACAATAAATAAAGCAAGAAAAGAAAACGACCTCAAGAGATTGATGGATCCATAAGTTTGAAAAAAAAACATATATGAAATAAAGGCCAAAAGAAATAGCTACTAATTTCTTATGTTAGGTCATCTTTTGTGAATAAAATAAGTAACTAAAATTAAAAAAAAAATAAAATATGTGGAACCTAAAAGCATGAGGAGAAAAGTTGGAGAAGCCAAGAAGCTTTACATATACATCCACCCAACTTCTTCATGTGCCATTTTTAACATTTGATTCGTTTCTTTCTTTCTTTGTATCTATTCTCTCTTTTCTTCTTATGAATTGTCTCTTAACTCATTTTGGCCTCTCGAATCTTTTTCAACTTCGACTTGTGTTTTCATTATTTCTAATCGTTCATCAACTTTTATTAAATTAAAAAGTTACAAAATCAAAACCAAATGTGGATATTTTACATAGAAAATATAATCTAAATAAGTAGTTAAGATACATGACGTACTATGAAAAAATAACACATTTTTAAGTTGTTGTTCCCAAAATAATATCATTATTTTAAATTTTTAATAACATCACAAATTTAAAACTAAAATGAATTAAAAATTTCTTTTTAATAGGAAAAAATTATATACTAAATTGGAAAAATAATACAAATATAATGTTTAAAGAGTAATACCTTAAAATAACACATTTTAAAGTTTTTTTCTTCCAAATTTAACATCCTAAAATTTAAATTCCAAAAATATCACAAATAATTTTGGGTAAAGAGTAGTATACTAAAATAACACTATTATAAGTTTATCTTCCAAATTTAGCACAATAAAAATAAAATTCCAAAAGTAGTAAAAATTATTATGTGAAAATAATAATTTATCTTAAATAAACTATATATAGAATTAAAAAATAATGTTTGGATTCAATTTTTCTAATTTAGTGTTTAATTTTTTCATTAAGAACACGTTTTTTAATTATTTTATTATTAAATTTGTGCTATTTTTGGAAACCTAAATGATTAATGATATATTTAGAACCAAAACTTGAAATAATGCTATTTTAGTCAACTTCTCTTTTGTAAAAATACTGATTTATTCTAAATAAGTTATATATAAACTTAAAACATTATATTTGAGTTTATTTTTTCTGTTTAGGGTTTATTTATTTTTATTAAAAATAAAGTTTTAATGTATTTAATCTTAAATTTGTACTATTATTAGAAATTTTAACTAATAATACTATTTTGGAACAAAAATTTAAAAATATGCTATTTTAGACAAGTCCATGTTTAAAATTTATTTTTAATTTATTTATAATAAATAAGTATAAGTAATTTCTAATAGCACTATTGTAAGTTTTTATCATAAATTTAGCACCACTAATTTATTTTTCCAGCAATAACACAAATTTTAGTATTAAAATACCTTAAAACATATTTCTAATAGGGAAAAATAAACACTAAATTAAAAAAGTAACCTAAACATAATGTTTTTATTTTATTTGTAATTAATTTAGGATAAATAAATATTTTCACATAAAATTTTTTGTTATTTTTGGAATTTTAGTTTTATTGTGACAAATTTAAAATAAAAACTTAAATAAGCGCTATTTTAAGGTATCGCAGAATAAGTATTTACTTAATTTTTTTAAGTTATTTTTGAAATATTAATTTTATTATGTTATATTTAAAAAAAAATTAAAATATACTATTTTATATTATTATTCACATATATATGCGGGTGTGTAAATTGGTATTAAAAAGTCCTCGTGAATAATTTATATTCTTTGCATTACAAAGCCAGTAAATGTAGAGAAAATGGAGAGAAGCCACATGAATAATTAACTTATAAAACACTAAGATTTGGTTTTGATGAGTTAGTCGCATTCGAGATCTGAATGTTAGTCTTATTCTAGAGTAAAGGACAAAGAGAGATGAGTCAGTGACAGAACAATGGTCCAAAGATCTGTTCTTTATCTTATTCAGAAAGTGATGAAACTAATTTGCTTTGGTAATATTCTCTAAGATGGACATG
The DNA here is from genome assembly GCA_018901935.1 of Pugionium cornutum. Classification (NCBI taxonomy): domain Eukaryota; kingdom Viridiplantae; phylum Streptophyta; class Magnoliopsida; order Brassicales; family Brassicaceae; genus Pugionium; species Pugionium cornutum. The sequence continues at coordinate 2,850 of JAENJI010000572.1, forward strand.
GAAATCGTGATGGTTTTCTCTTTCAGACAAGATCCAAAACTCATTTTCAGACAAGATCCGAAGTATTGTTCAAATACATTGAGGGTGGACCAGTAAACAAAAGATAAGGATCAAGATCTCAACTTTTTCACCTTTATTAAATCCACTAATATAATCAATTTACTTTACAGTTCACTGTTCTTCCCTTTACTAAAAAATAAATAATCTAGGGAAATGAAAACTTCCTGGAATCTCATTTTGCATTCAAGAGAATATATACAAGTGTTACAAGATGGTAAACAAAACAACAAGAAGCTAAGTGCTAACCTCCGACTAGCAAATACACTTTTTGTTTGCAAGTCAGGGTGGATTTGGGAAGTTACACAGATTCCCAATATTAATGACTACGTTGTTCTCAGCTCTTCAACTCGCAAAATGTTTCATCGATTTGGTTTTGAACAGCCTTTATAGCGGCTACTCTTGCAGCTGTTGCTGCTCTTTTGGCTACCATTTCAGCCTTGTTCACCCTATCATCTACTCGCCTCTGCTTTATCGCGTTCTCTGCTCTATCCCTTGCAGCCTGGAGCAAAGAAATACAATCACAAACCATAAAACACATCCTTAGTTCTTTCTCAAAGAAGTCAAAACAATTTGTTTACCTCAACTGCTCTAAAGACAGAGCCTGTGAGAGGAGGAGCCATAGGGTTCTTGAGATGGCCACTATCCCATTCGCCACATTTAGTGACACCATTCCTAAATGTATACATTCCATAGCCTTGTTTACGACCCTCGTGCCAAGCTCCTTCGTAACAATGTCCATTCGCAAAGTGGTAGACTCCAAAACCGTGCATTTTGTCTCCAAAATACTCACCCGAATAAGTATCACCATTTCTACAACTCAAAAAAGGAAACAAATTATCCCAAAAATATACATATATATCTTGAGGAATCTAATTATTAGATCTTTAATAGATTCAGAGAATTGTGGAATGTTAACAAAAGATTCCAACTTTCAAGAACCCAAAATATATCAGACAAGAGATTATACCTAAAATGGTAACGGCCAAGGCCATGTTTGACACCGAATTTGAATTCTCCTACATAACAGCTACCATCAGCACATGTCTGAACACCAACACCATGGCTTTGTCCGTTACACCATTCTCCAGAGTAAGAATCTCCAGTGTAGAATCTGTAAACACCATGTCCATGTCTTGATCCTTGTCTGTATTGTCCTTTGTATTTACTTCCTCGAGCCCAACTCTCAATTCCAAAACCATCGTACCTCCCATCGACCCAATCGCCTTCGTATTTGCCTTTCATGAAGTAATAGTAAACTCCGCTTCCGTTACACTTTCCCTTGTGAAACTCTCCCTCGTAGAAATCGCCATTGCTGTAGTATTCAACTGTTTCTCTGATAACCTTCTTCTCCCTCTTTATTTTGTGGTTTTCTGGTCTCGATTCTCCGATGAACCATTGAACTGGCTTCGATGAGTGGTGGTGACTCGGTAACCAAACATGTTTCACCGTTGTGATGATTTTGCTGATTAGGGTTTTGTTCTTGGAAGCTAAGAAGAGCGTAACGGCAACGAAAATAAGAGCTAGCAGAAGATTCTCCGAAGTGTGAATCTCGTCTCGCCATAAGTAGAAGAAGAAAAAGAGAAGAGAGAGAAGCGTGAAGGAAGAGAGGTAAACCACAGCTGAGATAGATCTTAACCGGGATAAACCGGAACCGATTTTACGAGGCGGTTTACTTCTCGGCTTCTCTTCGTCCTCTGGCTCAACTCTGTTGTGAGATTTGGTAAGATCAGTCTCGGAGATCGAGGAAAGGCTGTGAATTGATGATCGAACAGACGGCGATGAACGAAGAAGAGAAGACTGCGTTCTCGTCAGCTTCGCCGGAATTTTCTGACTTTCCATTCTCCGTTTATCCGACGACGCCGTTTATTTCTTACTTGTACGATACCGTGAAATCAGAATCACCATGGTTTCTCTCAATTTCTCCGTCCGCATCTCCGGCGATTCTAAGAACAGACTTGAGTTTTCTTTTAATTTAGAAAGTCACAAAGAAATTCAAATTAAGTTTAAGGAAGAAAAAGAAGTGAAATTTCAATTTCGAAAATGGTGGCGTTACAGAAGAGGTCTGGAGATTGGGTCATGGAGGTGAAAGCTATTTATTGGACGAACAGAAGAGGGAGAAATCTTAAATCTTGGCCGTCTATTTAGATCCAACGGTTGATATTAGTTAAGAAATATTTAGCCGTTGGATTAAGGCTTCCCGGATGTGGTGGTAGATCTTGACCGTTAGATGGAACTTCGCTGACTCAGACAAACAAACTGTTGAGATTCTTCTCAATATTCGTCTTTTGCTTACTTTGTTTTTTGTACCGTGTCATGACCGCCACGTGCCACTGCAGATTCTATAAAAGAATTCTATGTTAACGTTAATTAAAAGAAGTAATTAGAAAACAATGGATCCAGAAACTGGAACGTCGAGCCAATATTCGACACAAATTTTGTGTTCAACATTTGACACAAAATTATACTAATATCTAATCTACATGCATGCTTAAAAATATATATAATATTAAATGTAAGTACAACTCATTGTTTAATATAGACATAAATCCTAAATTAGATGAGAAAACACAATACAATACTTTAAATTTTCATAGTTTAATTAAGATAGTGAAGACAATCTGAATAAATATAAATTATTCTCTATTTTTTGTCATTTGAATTACGACGGATCGTTTTAATAATCTAATATTTTCATACGAATATTTAATAGTTTCATACTAAAAAATGTGAAGTCAAATTCGACATCTCTAAAATTATATAGATATGGAACCATTGAGCCATTTTTTAATGTTTTCTTGTTTTAGAACAAATTTCTTATGTTATTCTACATGTTATATAAAATGATATATTATTATTACTTAGCATCATACATTTGTTTCTCTGGTACAAAAATTATCAAATGAGGATATATTAAATAAGTAAATTTTGTTTATATGTAAAACTAATATTTTATTTAATAAAATATTAGAAATTGTTATAAATTAGAATAAAGAATCTAATTACAAACATTGTATTTTTATAATTTTTATTTGGAATAATAAGGAAAATTTGCACTTATTTTCAATCGGAAAATTAAAAATCTTTTTTATTATAAAATAAAGTTTCAGCATATTCTATATGTTATATAGAACATAAAAACGAATTATTAAATATATTTGCAGATATATTGTAAAACAGTGTTATTTTAATCAATTGTGCTAAAACTATTTGATATGTGTATTTTGTTTTTACAGTGGATGAAAAGAAAAAAAAAAGAGATGAGGAAAGAAGAAGAAAAAAAAATTCAGTAAAAAGAAAATAAAAATATATAGAACATTAGTTAATGAGTAATACCTTAAAATAACAATTTTTAAAATTTTTCTTCTAAATCTAGCATTATAAAATTAAATTCCCAAAATAGCATAAATACTTATGTGAAAATACTTATGTGAAAATACTTATTTATTCTAAATAAATTATACATAAACTTATAATATTGTATTTGGGTTCATTATTTCCAATTTAGGGTTTAATTTTTTTCTATTAAAATATAGTTTCAATGTATTTTAATGTTAAATTTGTGCTATTATTAGAAATTTAAACTAATGATGCTATTTTTGGAACAAAAACTTAGAAATGTACTATTTTAAATATTTGCTCTTAATTAATTATTATTATGGTTAATTTGTCGTTTTATGGTGATAAATTCCCGCAAAATAATCACTATGTGGCCAAATGAAGTATTTTTAATGATGTTTTATATTTACATATATCGATCAGTGTGTAAAAAGAGAGCAGTAATTCGAGATTGTGCTGCCGGAGGCCCAAAGAAGTACTTGAAGTTATGTAGTATATTATGAATCGGCCCATAAAATTTTGATCACCCCTCACGCTTACTAGCTTCCACGCCGATGTTTAATGTGTACTATTAAAATCGGTAAATAAAACCCATTCACCCAACTTAACTTATCCTTATTTACACTTCTAATCCGTTTTTTTTTGCCCTCAAATAGTTATATTACTTAAATCATTATTTACAAATGTTTCTAGAAAATAGGGACAAGAGATAAATAAGCGCCAATGATATGGAGCATTAATTGAACGTGATGCTAACATGTCTACAGATTTGTTGCACAATCTTGATTGATACTGAAACTTAACTTCAACAAAACGAGGTATCCAAGAGAGGATCGTCGGTAAATATGTCTGGAGCCGTAGAGATATCTCTCCATAGTTAATTAAGTTGTTAAGAAGAAGATTATCGCCTTCGAAGATAATTTTTTGATATCCCATAGACCATGTTGCTTGAATGGCCCAAATAAGAGTTGTCATTTCTGCTTCAATAACTGTATACCGACCTTCAAATTTTCCCATACCTGCTTGAAGAAAATCACCTTTACTATTTCGAACAATCCATCCTAACCCAGAATGTGTTGAACCATCACGATGAGCAGCATCATAATTACATTTGACCCAATCCTCCGATGGAGACTTCCACTTATTAATCTGAGGACATGGGGAAGTGGGAGGATTAACAGACGAACTATGAATAGTAATTATCAATTATCCATTCTAGTACATCTTCATTATTTTTTTGTAATATAAGATCAGCTGATTGATCCTTTATATTAAATGTTAGCTCATTCCGTGACTTCCATATCCGCCATAATAGGTAAAACGGAATATATTTCTGTGTAGAATGAAGCTGACATTTATGGTAACTAGCGATAAGATATCTAATATTTTCAAAAATATTAGAATTTGTGTCACATATAGTCGTTGTTTGAATCCCCAACTTCCTCCATATCATTTGAGCGAGTGGGCAGATAAAGAAAGTGTGCATCTCAGATTCTTCTACATCCCCACACCGGATACAAGTGATTTCTGTAATAATTTTTCGGAGATAAAGATGTGACTTAAGCGTTAAGGCCTTGGATAACAGTCTCCAAAGAAAATGTTTGATCTTTGATGCAATATTTAGAGACCAAATATCTTTAGCCAAGTCTGGATGATTTCCCAAAGACAGTTGATTTAAAGTGTTTGTAGACTGAGAACTTAACTGAACTGCCAGATGATAGCCAGATTTAACTGAATAAACACCATTTGACGTAAATTTCCAATACCAATCATCAAAAACAGTAACTGAAGGTAGATATATTTCGTAGATCAGGTGATGGTCTTCCTGCTCGATCAAATCGCGAACCATATCTGAATCCCATTGCATAGTCTCTTGATTAATCAAAACTTGAAGACTTAATCTTGGATTTGAGTAGGGTAACAATCTTGGAGCCCGGGGTGGGGGGGGGGGGATATGGGAAGCCAATTATTATCCCCTAGTAGAATATATCGATCAGTGTGTAAAAAGAGAGCAGTAATTCGAGATTGTGCTGCCGGAGGCCCAAAGAAGTACTTGAAGTTATGTAGTATATTATGAATCGGCCCATAAAATTTTGATCACCCCTCACGCTTACTAGCTTCCACGCCGATGTTTAATGTGTACTATTAAAATCGGTAAATAAAACCCATTCACCCAACTTAACTTATCCTTATTTACACTTCTAATCCGTTTTTTTTGCCCTCAAATAGTTATATTACTTAAATCATTATTTACAAATGTTTCTAGAAAATAGGGACAAGAGATAAATAAGCGCCAATGATATGGAGCATTAATTGAACGTGATGCTAACATGTCTACAGATTTGTTGCACAATCTTGATTGATACTGAAACTTAACTTCAACAAAACGAGGTATCCAAGAGAGGATCGTCGGTAAATATGTCTTGAGCCGTAGAGATATCTCTCCATAGTTAATTAAGTTGTTAAGAAGAAGATTATCGCCTTCGAAGATAATTTTTTGATATCCCATAGACCATGTTGCTTGAATGGCCCAAATAAGAGTTGTCATTTCTGCTTCAATAACTGTATACCGACCTTCAAATTTTCCCATACCTGCTTGAAGAAAATCACCTTTACTATTTCGAACAATCCATCCTAACCCAGAATGTGTTGAACCATCACGATGAGCAGCATCATAATTACATTTGACCCAATCCTCCGATGGAGACTTCCACTTATTAATCTGAGGACATGGGGAAGTGGGAGGATTAACAGACGAACTATGAATAGTAATTATCAATTATCCATTCTAGTACATCTTCATTATTTTTTTGTAATATAAGATCAGCTGATTGATCCTTTATATTAAATGTTAGCTCATTCCGTGACTTCCATATCCGCCATAATAGGTAAAACGGAATATATTTCTGTGTAGAATGAAGCTGACATTTATGGTAACTAGCGATAAGATATCTAATATTTTCAAAAATATTAGAATTTGTGTCACATATAGTCGTTGTTTGAATCCCCAACTTCCTCCATATCATTTGAGCGAGTGGGCAGATAAAGAAAGTGTGCATCTCAGATTCTTCTACATCCCCACACCGGATACAAGTGATTTCTGTAATAATTTTTCGGAGATAAAGATGTGACTTAAGCGTTAAGGCCTTGGATAACAGTCTCCAAAGAAAATGTTTGATCTTTGATGCAATATTTAGAGACCAAATATCTTTAGCCAAGTCTGGATGATTTCCCAAAGACAGTTGATTTAAAGTGTTTGTAGACTGAGAACTTAACTGAACTGCCAGATGATAGCCAGATTTAACTGAATAAACACCATTTGACGTAAATTTCCAATACCAATCATCAAAAACAGTAACTGAAGGTAGATATATTTCGTAGATCAGGTGATGGTCTTCCTGCTCGATCAAATCGCGAACCATATCTGAATCCCATTGCATAGTCTCTTGATTAATCAAAACTTGAAGACTTAATCTTGGATTTGAGTAGGGTAACAATCTTGGAGCCCGGGGTGGGGGGGGGGGATATGGGAAGCCAATTATTATCCCCTAGTAGAATATATCGATCAGTGTGTAAAAAGAGAGCAGTAATTCGAGATTGTGCTGCCGGAGGCCCAAAGAAGTACTTGAAGTTATGTAGTATATTATGAATCGGCCCATAAAATTTTGATCACCCCTCACGCTTACTAGCTTCCACGCCGATGTTTAATGTGTACTATTAAAATCGGTAAATAAAACCCATTCACCCAACTTAACTTATCCTTATTTACACTTCTAATCCGTTTTTTTTTTGCCCTCAAATAGTTATATTACTTAAATCATTATTTACAAATGTTTCTAGAAAATAGGGACAAGAGATAAATAAGCGCCAATGATATGGAGCATTAATTGAACGTGATGCTAACATGTCTACAGATTTGTTGCACAATCTTGATTGATACTGAAACTTAACTTCAACAAAACGAGGTATCCAAGAGAGGATCGTCGGTAAATATGTCTTGAGCCGTAGAGATATCTCTCCATAGTTAATTAAGTTGTTAAGAAGAAGATTATCGCCTTCGAAGATAATTTTTTGATATCCCATAGACCATGTTGCTTGAATGGCCCAAATAAGAGTTGTCATTTCTGCTTCAATAACTGTATACCGACCTTCAAATTTTCCCATACCTGCTTGAAGAAAATCACCTTTACTATTTCGAACAATCCATCCTAACCCAGAATGTGTTGAACCATCACGATGAGCAGCATCATAATTACATTTGACCCAATCCTCCGATGGAGACTTCCACTTATTAATCTGAGGACATGGGGAAGTGGGAGGATTAACAGACGAACTATGAATAGTAATTATCAATTATCCATTCTAGTACATCTTCATTATTTTTTTGTAATATAAGATCAGCTGATTGATCCTTTATATTAAATGTTAGCTCATTCCGTGACTTCCATATCCGCCATAATAGGTAAAACGGAATATATTTCTGTGTAGAATGAAGCTGACATTTATGGTAACTAGCGATAAGATATCTAATATTTTCAAAAATATTAGAATTTGTGTCACATATAGTCGTTGTTTGAATCCCCAACTTCCTCCATATCATTTGAGCGAGTGGGCAGATAAAGAAAGTGTGCATCTCAGATTCTTCTACATCCCCACACCGGATACAAGTGTTTTCTGTAATAATTTTTCGGAGATAAAGATGTGACTTAAGCGTTAAGGCCTTGGATAACAGTCTCCAAAGAAAATGTTTGATCTTTGATGCAATATTTAGAGACCAAATATCTTTAGCCAAGTCTGGATGATTTCCCAAAGACAGTTGATTTAAAGTGTTTGTAGACTGAGAACTTAACTGAACTGCCAGATGATAGCCAGATTTAACTGAATAAACACCATTTGACGTAAATTTCCAATACCAATCATCAAAAACAGTAACTGAAGGTAGATATATTTCGTAGATCAGGTGATGGTCTTCCTGCTCGATCAAATCGCGAACCATATCTGAATCCCATTGCATAGTCTCTTGATTAATCAAAACTTGAAGACTTAATCTTGGATTTGAGTAGGGTAACAATCTTGGAGCCCGGGGTGGGGGGGGGGGATATGGGAAGCCAATTATTATCCCCTAGTAGAATATATCGATCAGTGTGTAAAAAGAGAGCAGTAATTCGAGATTGTGCTGCCGGAGGCCCAAAGAAGTACTTGAAGTTATGTAGTATATTATGAATCGGCCCATAAAATTTTGATCACCCCTCACGCTTACTAGCTTCCACGCCGATGTTTAATGTGTACTATTAAAATCGGTAAATAAAACCCATTCACCCAACTTAACTTATCCTTATTTACACTTCTAATCCGTTTTTTTTTTGCCCTCAAATAGTTATATTACTTAAATCATTATTTACAAATGTTTCTAGAAAATAGGGACAAGAGATAAATAAGCGCCAATGATATGGAGCATTAATTGAACGTGATGCTAACATGTCTACAGATTTGTTGCACAATCTTGATTGATACTGAAACTTAACTTCAACAAAACGAGGTATCCAAGAGAGGATCGTCGGTAAATATGTCTTGAGCCGTAGAGATATCTCTCCATAGTTAATTAAGTTGTTAAGAAGAAGATTATCGCCTTCGAAGATAATTTTTTGATATCCCATAGACCATGTTGCTTGAATGGCCCAAATAAGAGTTGTCATTTCTGCTTCAATAACTGTATACCGACCTTCAAATTTTCCCATACCTGCTTGAAGAAAATCACCTTTACTATTTCGAACAATCCATCCTAACCCAGAATGTGTTGAACCATCACGATGAGCAGCATCATAATTACATTTGACCCAATCCTCCGATGGAGACTTCCACTTATTAATCTGAGGACATGGGGAAGTGGGAGGATTAACAGACGAACTATGAATAGTAATTATCAATTATCCATTCTAGTACATCTTCATTATTTTTTTGTAATATAAGATCAGCTGATTGATCCTTTATATTAAATGTTAGCTCATTCCGTGACTTCCATATCCGCCATAATAGGTAAAACGGAATATATTTCTGTGTAGAATGAAGCTGACATTTATGGTAACTAGCGATAAGATATCTAATATTTTCAAAAATATTAGAATTTGTGTCACATATAGTCGTTGTTTGAATCCCCAACTTCCTCCATATCATTTGAGCGAGTGGGCAGATAAAGAAAGTGTGCATCTCAGATTCTTCTACATCCCCACACCGGATACAAGTGTTTTCTGTAATAATTTTTCGGAGATAAAGATGTGACTTAAGCGTTAAGGCCTTGGATAACAGTCTCCAAAGAAAATGTTTGATCTTTGATGCAATATTTAGAGACCAAATATCTTTAGCCAAGTCTGGATGATTTCCCAAAGACAGTTGATTTAAAGTGTTTGTAGACTGAGAACTTAACTGAACTGCCAGATGATAGCCAGATTTAACTGAATAAACACCATTTGACGTAAATTTCCAATACCAATCATCAAAAACAGTAACTGAAGGTAGATATATTTCGTAGATCAGGTGATGGTCTTCCTGCTCGATCAAATCGCGAACCATATCTGAATCCCATTGCATAGTCTCTTGATTAATCAAAACTTGAAGACTTAATCTTGGATTTGAGTAGGGTAACAATCTTGGAGCCCGGGGTGGGGGGGATATGGGAAGCCAATTATTATCCCCTAGTAGAATAGAATACCCATTACCAACTGTGCGGTGAAATCCAATCTTCATTAACTCCCGACCATATAATATGGATTGCCAACCTAGTGAAGGACGAGATCCAAGTTTAGCAGTTTTAGAAATCACCCTTTTTGAAATAACGACTTTTTAAAATCTTAAATACTACACTGTTCGGTCGTTGAAAAATTTTCCAACAGAGATTTCTCAGTAAAGCCTGATTAAATTTCTGCAATTCCCTGAATCCCAAACCTCCCAAAAGTTTTGGTTGAGCTATCTTTTTCCAAGATACCATGTGCAATTTCTTTCGATTTTCTGTAGATCTCCACCAAAAACGAGAGAGCGCACTATCAATCTGAGCACAGATATCCTTTGGTAGTTTGAAGACATTCATGGAATATACCGGTATAGCAAATGCAACAGCTTTGATTAATATTTCTTTACCAGCGGGAGAAAGAAATTTTGATTGCCATCCAGAAATTGAAGAATTTACTTTCTCGAGTATATATCTGAATAGGTGTCTTTTATTTCTATGAAACTGTTCCGGCAAACCCAGATACTTCCCTCCCCCACCTACCTTTGTAATTGCTAGTAATTGATGAATCGTTCTTCTCGTGTGTTCAAACACTTTAGCTCCAAATATAATTGAAGATTTTTCTGAATTGATTAGTTGACCTGAAGCTCTGCCATAGTCATGAAAAAGTCGTTGTAGGGATGTAACATTATTTATGTCAGCTCGAATAAAAAACAGTGAGTCATCAGCAAACAGTATATGTGATATGGCTGGTCCTGACTTATTGAGACGTAGAGGTTGGATCTCCTTGTTTCTCTAAGCCCATAGTATCATCGAACTGAGAACATCAGAACACAAGATAAACAGATAAGGAGATAGAGGATCTCCTTGTCTTAAACCTCGATGTGGTTGAAAATGTCCATACAAACTACCGTTAATGAGGATCGAAAACGATACGGTGGAGACACACTACATAATCCAATTAATTCATACTGGAGAGAACCCCTTTTTAATCAACACTGACTCAAGAAAACTCCACTCCAGTCTGTCATATGCTTTATTTATGTCTGTTTTGACTGCCATGAAAGAAGTCAAGCAAATTTTATTTGTCTTAAGGGAATGTAGCGCTTCATGAGTCGTGATAACATTATCCGTTATCAATCGACTTGGGATAAAAGCTGCTTGATGTTCAGAAACTAACTCGTGTAAGAATTTCTTCAATCTAAAAACCATAATCTTAGATATGACTTTGTAAATCACATTACAAAGTGAGATTGGCCGGAAATCTTTCATATCTGATGGGCAGTTTAACTTAGGGATGAGGCATATGTTCGTATGGTTAAACGCCATATTCATAACCCCTGTCCTGAAAAATCTTTCTGTCTCCTGAAAAATTTCTTTACCAACAATACTCCAATGTTGTTGAAAAAAGGCCGCATTTAAACTATTTGGTCCCGGTGCTTTGGTTGCTCCAATTGAAGAAATTGCCTTGAAAACTTCCTCAGTTGAAACTGGTTTTATCAGTTCATTATTCATTTCCTCAGAGACCACTGTATCGACTGAAGATAACACCGGGACCGTTAAAAATATACACTTCTAATCCGTTTAAACCCTTAACATTCTAATTGGAAAATCTATTTAACAATACTATAGTTATACTGATCTATTTATATCACTTCAAATTTATTTAATCCATTTAATTTATAAATAAATATTAATAATAATATTTTTTATCTAAATAATAAAAAATCATTTTATAAAATTTCTCAGTTTTTGAAAAATTTAATTTAATTTAATTTTATATTTTTTCAACAAAAACGTAATTTCATATTTCGTCAAAAATGTATTTTCATATTTTTTTTCTAAACAACATGATTTTATATTTTTTGTCAAAAACGTAATTTTATATTTTTTTCAAAAATATAATTTTGTAATTTTCCTTCAAAAATTAATTTTATAAATATTCATCAAAAACATAATTTTATAATTTTCCATCAAAGCATAATTTTATAATTGTCCTTCAAAAACGTACTTGCACACATTTTCTATCCAAAACTGTAATTTTACATTTTGACCAAAAACATATTTTTTCTACCAAAAACTTAATTCGACATTTTTTCATCAAAACGTGATTTCATATTTTTCTGCCAAAAATTTATATTTTTGTATTTTGTATTTTTCCGACAAATTTGATTCCGTATAGTTTGCCAAAAATATAATTTTACATTTTTTGCCAAAAACGTAATTTTGTTTTATTTCGTCAGAAACGTAATTCCATTTTTTTTTGTCAAAAACGTATTTCCGCATATTTTTCAGCTAAAAACGTAATTTTCCATTTTTCGCCAAAAACATTATTCCACATTGTTTCCGCCAAATACGTGATTACGCATTTTTTTCACTAAAAACGTAATTTTTTTTCTTGCTAGATAGTTAACTCCGCATTTTTCTCGTCAAAAATGAATTTTGCATTTTTTCCAAAACATAATATTTGTTCTTTATTTTCTGCAAAAATATAACTGACTACTAAATTATTTTAAATATATTTTTAAAACCTTTTTCTTTAATATAAACGAGATAATTTTCCTTGTCTTACGTGAGTATAACGTATTATAAATTTAGATCATTATAACATTTGATTAAAAGTTATATATATTATATTACATATTTAATGTGTAAAAAGAGTTTTCTTTATGTTCTATGTATTTAAAGCTACTAAAATTATATTTTTCAATTTGTAATATGTTTATGTTTTTATCCTATATTTAAACTATAGTTTGGTACTATTGTATATTAAAAATTATGTTTTTATATATAATACAACTTTTTAACTAATAGTTTATATTTTTGGCTATTTTTTTAATAAAATTAAGTTTTATCTTCAAATAATAGTTTCTTAAATTATCAATTATATAATTGAATGTTGATTAAAACATGAACTCAGTAGACATATAAAAATAATAACCATGATTAAAAAATATAAATTATTCATCATAATTTATCAAATCAAGTTAATGATTTAAAACAACTATAAATGCATAAAATTTAAATAAAACCACAAAACAGAAAACATACATGATATTAAATATTTTTTAAAACTCATTTTTAGTTTAATATATATTTTTAATTTTTTTTGAAAATAAATTTATGTTTAAAATTTTCATGTCATATTTGATTAATCTTTTTAAAAAAAATAGATTTATATTTAAAATTATTATGTCACATTTGATTAATCGTTATATCATAATTTTTTTAATCATGTTATATTTTCTATGATATGTCATTATTTTTTTTAAAAAAAATTCACTTTTCTTTTAATATTAAGAGGATGAGTTTAATATAATACCTATTTTTTAAAAATCAAAATCTTTTTAACAAATGAATTTTAATTGTGTGTCTATAAACCCAGTAATCAAATCTAATAAATAAGTTTAAATGAATGTTTATTGATTACTAGATGAATCAGCCCGAATGAAAAAAATAGCTAACGATATTAAAAAGTTAATTAAAATATAGAAATTAATTTGTTATATTAATATTTATGTTATTTTATTTTTATTTTTGCTGGTAAAAAATGATAGGTGAATCCGTTGCGGCACAAATCAATTAGGAATGCAAATATTTGTGTTCAATCTTATTGAATAATAATGGAAAGATAAAAAATTTATTATTATATTGATTTTTATTAATTTTATATGTATTACAAAGAGAAAAATGAGGAGGACAGAGAAATTATGTTAATAAAAATGCATAACATACATATTTATAATAAAAAGTTATTGACTTACTAAAGTCGGTAAAAATAAATAATCAAAACCTCTTTTGTTGACTTTTTAACCTTCCTCTTTGATTATTTATTATTATTAAAATATTATGTACTAATTCGTTAAAAATTTATCATTTGAAAACCCAACGGGATAAAAATTATGATAAGGAAAAAAAGTATAAATACGCAATATCTCCCTCGAAAAAATTGATATGTTTTCTTTCATAAATCTCGCAGATGACGCATTTCAATATTCTAAACATGTTTTCTGAACGTTGTTTTAGGAAACGCCTTAGTAAAAAAATGTGTTGCATTATCGTTTGAACAAATATACTCGATGTCAAGTTCTTGATATTTATCAAGTTCTTGAATATAGGAGAAAAATCTCGGAAGAATATGTTTTGTCTGGTCACTCTTGATATAACCTTTTTTTATTTGAGTTACACATGCATCATTATTTTCGAATAATTTTATTGGTTATTTATTGTTGATTAATCCACGTGCTCCTTCTATATGTTGGGTCATAGATCTGAGCCATATACATTGTCTACAAGTTTCATGAAGGGCAATGATTTCATCATAGTTTGAAGAAGTGGCAAACAAAAATTATTTTTGAGACCACCACGAGATCGCAGTTCCACCAATTGTGAAAACATAATCGGTTTGTGATCAAATTTTGTGTGGATCTTATAAATATCTAGCATATGCAAAACCAACTAGATCAAACTCGGAGTTTCTAGAATAAAATAATCCCAAATCAATCGTACATTGGAGATAATAAAAATATACTTTATTCTATTCCAGTGTCTGCGTGTAGGTGATGAACTATATCTCGCAAGTAAATTTGTAGCAAATGCTATATCTGGTCAGATACAATTTACGAGATAAATAAATCCACCAATAGCACTCATATAATGTACTTCAAGATCTAATATGTCTTCGCTATCTTTACAAGGTCGAATTGGATCCTTTTTTATATCAAGCGATCGATTAACCATTGGAATACTCAAAAGATCTGATTTATCCATATTAAATCGTTTTAATATCAGGAGGCATAGTCTTCCATATCTTTTCTTCGGAAGTAGAGCTTTCCAAAGCTTTTCTTAAGAGGCAAAACCTTTCATAAATTTTTTCATAGGAGACGGAGTCTTTCATATATTTTCAGAAGACAAAGCATTCCATATATTTTTCAAGAGGCAAAATCTTCCATATAGTTTTAAAGAGGCAGAGCTTTTCATAAATTTTTTTTAGGAGGCATGACTTTGCATAAATTTTTAGGAGTCAAAGCTTTCCATATTATATATACATATATTAATAAAATAAAAATTTACTTTGTTTTAGACTTTTAGATAAATGGTAGAGTTTCATGCTAATAACGTGTTGAATAATAATAAAAAGATAAAAGTTTTATTATTATACTAGTTTTATTAACTTTATATGTATTACAGAAAGAAAAAAGAAGAGGAGAAAAAAAGTTACGTTCATACAAATGCATAACATACATATTTATAGTGAAAAGTTACTAGGTCGGTAAAGATAAATAAGCAAGACCTCTTTTGTTGACTTTTCAATCTCTCCTTGTGTCTCTCCCGCTCTTTGTCTCTGTTTTCTCTTTAATATTAGTTTATTTTGTTAGATTCTAAGCTTAAAACTTGTAGACTTAAAACTTAAAAAAATGGGGGAATTCCTAAAAATAACTTAAAACTTGTTTACAAATGCAGGTTTAACCCCCATGAAAACATTCTTACAGAACTAATCTATGATAGTAGAAAAATTACTAAACACTCCTTTTGAATAAAAAATAATGTAAAAATGTCAATTACGTTTCAATCCGTGCGTGCTTTTTTGGGATCAAAGCAGACTTCTCGAGAAGTCTGCTTTAGCCGGAATAAACTTTTTCTCACCAAAGAAGACTTCGCGAGAAGTCTGCTTCAGCCGGTATAAACTGTTTTTCTCACCAAAGCAGATTTCTCGAGAAGTCTGCTTCAGCTGGAATAAACTGTTTTTCTCACCAAAGTAGATTTCTAGAAGTCTACTTTGTAAATAAATTACCTAAATCAAATAAAAATCATGAAATATTTTTTTTAAAAAAAATTAAAATTGTTATTAACACAATTTATATACATATCAAAAACACATAAAAGTTATAATGAATTCAAAAATAAAGAGATTGGATTCGATCTAATGGTATCAAATATTTGCTAGTTTTTGTTGTTATGTGTTGTGGTTTAATAGTTGATGTTTGTGTAGAAAATTCATGGTAGAATTTGAAATATCATGTGATAAACTTAAAAATTTAGATTTAAAATTTTTTAAGGGAAAATTGTTTGAGTTTTGCATTTATTTAACTATTTTCAACATATTCATGTAATTTTTAACAAAAGTTTTGCACATTTAGTGAAGATTATTATTTAGGGTTTAGGATTACGCAGACTTCTCGAGATGTTGTCGTATATATAACAAAGCATACTTCTCGAAACGTTTACACAAACCGGAAATTAAATGTAACTAAACCGGTTTCCTTCAATTTAGAGTTTAGAGTTATGTAAAAATACAAAGCAAAATTCGAGAAATCTACTTTGTAAAAAAAAAATACAAAGGAGACTTTTTCGAGAAGTCTGCTTTGTAAAAAAAATACAAAACAAACTTTTCGAAGTCTGCTTCGTAAAAAGAAGACAAAGCAGAATTTTTCGAGAAGTCTCCTTCGTAAAAAAATACAAAGCAAACTTCTCAAAATCTGCTTTGTAAATAAAATACAAAGCATAATACGAGAACTATGCTTCATAAATAAAATACAAAGTACACTTCGGGAAGTCTGCGTAAACCAGAAATATTTAGTAAATCATGGTTTCTTAGTGATTTGACAGTTTAACCTAACCGATTTTTATCACAAGTATATAAGCCAAAAACATAATAATTTACCACTAATTTTCGAGCCGAAAAAAACCTATTTCTCTCTCACCGTCGCTTACATTTTCGCTGATATTCCTGCCATCTTTCTCACCGTCAATCTCTCGCCAGCTTTCTCGCTCTCTCCGTCATATCTCTCTCTAGTGGTAAGGTTCTCGATTTTCTCTCGCCCTCATATCTATCTCTTCTCACCGTGTCTTTTTCTCTTGCCCCACGGTAAGGTTTTTTCTCTATCTCTCTTCCCCCCCCCACCCTCTCTTTTCCCTGCGACGGTATGAGTAGATCTGCATGTTTCAGTTGATGTTTGACAGTTTTTTGTTTTCCATTCATAGATTTGCATGTTTCATTTGATGTTTGATGGTTTTTAGTTTATATTTGATGGTTTTTTGTTTTTGTTTATAGATATCCTGACTTTTCGACGTCCCCTTTGGTGCTGCACTTTTCGCGGTAAGAAACACTTGGAAAAATGGTTTTTAAGATATTTTGAAAAAAAATTTCGCGGGTTTAATTTTAACTGTGATATTTGAAAAAAAAATTTCGCCTCTTTTAAAAAGGTGTTTAAATTTTGTTTTGGTTGTTTTTTGTATAGATTTCTCCCTCGAAGTCTCTAAATCCCCACTGCCGTCATCAAAGGTATGTGATTTTGATAGATTTTCTGAATATTTTGCTATAATTGTGATTTTTATATTGTGATATTTGAAATAAAATTTTGTTTTTTTATGTGATTTTTAACATAAAAATCACGAGAGGTCTGCTTCCTATTTTATTTTTGAAGCAGACTTCTCACGAAAAGTGTGCTTACTATTTTATTTTCGAAGCAGACTTCTCTCGAGAGAAGTCTGCTTCATATTTTATTGTCGAGAGAAGTCTGCTTCCTATTTTATTGTCGAGAGAAGTCTGCTTCCTATTTTATTGTCGAAGCAGACTTCTCGAGAGAAGTCTGCTTCTTATTTTATTTTCGAAGCAGAATTCTCTCGAGAGAAGTGTGTTTCCTATTTTATTTTCGAAGCATACTTCTCTAGCTTTCTATTTTATTTTTAAAGCAGACTTCTCTCGAAAGAAGTCTGCTTCCTATTTTATTTTTGAAGCCCACTTCTACTGAGAGAAGTGTGCTTCCTATTTTATTTTCGAAGCAGATTTCTCGAGAGAAGTATGCTTCCTATTTTATTTTCGAAGCAGACTTCTCTAGAGAAGTCTGCTTCCTATTTTATTTTCGAAGCGAACTTCTCTCGAGAGAAGTCTGCTTCATATTTTATTTTTGAAGCACACTTCTATCAAGAAAAGTGTGCTTCCTATTTTATTTTTAAAGCAGATTTCTCGAGAGAAATCTGTTTCCTATTTTATTTTCAAAACAGACTTCTCAAGAGAAGTCTGCTTTGTATTTCAGTTTCGAAGCAGACTTCTCTTGAGAAGTTTGCTTCCTATGTTGTGTACACTAATATATTATTCTGTTTAAATATTTTTTGTGTGATTGTAGTATTCAAAATGGACAAAGTTAGTCTCCCATTTCGCCTCTTTACAAAAACACACTGAGCCATCCCTACAGAAAAGCATCGGATATCACTCTTGCGATGCAGAGCTCATGTCTGCGCTTGATGCTGCTCTCCATGCTGATGAATGGGAGTTCTTATGCAGTTTCCCTCTTGGTGTATGATTTAAATTCTACAAGTTGGATTTCGCATGGGCTTCTAGGCTTGTGCACCATATACTCACCTTCTAGCTTCTCTTTGTTGCCAAATACGAGATTTAGTGTTTGATTGGTGATAATCCGGTAAGGTTCTCCGTTAACGAGTTCAAGCATTTGACTAGGTTGAACTGCAAATATGATGACAGTTTAGATAAAGAGCTAGATATTGAAGTCACGATGGAGATGAGATTGTTCTGGAAGAAGTTTGGGGTCTGTATTTCTGAAGTTCCTAGTATTAGGAATTTGGTCGAGCCTTGTTCAAATTGTAGTTCGTGGTCAAATTATGATAAGATTAGGTTGGGGTATTTGGCCATTTTTATGGCTTTCATTGACGCTCGTGATCGTAGAGCATGCACAAATGTCAACTACGCTAGACTAGTGATGAATCTCGATGCATTCAAGAGTTACCCATGGGGCAAAATAGCTTTTAAAAAGCTAATTTTGTCCATAAAAGATAAGGACTTGGGCAGGTATGCTTACTGCATTGATGGGTTTGTTCAAGTTTTGCAGTGTTTGATTTATTTTGCTCTACCAGACTTTGCATTGAAGTATGGTGAACCCATCACTCCTCCACATACTCTTCCCTTACTATCCTACTGAGGCTCCCGAGGCATAAAGAGCATCAAAGGTGCTCTTCAGAATCAGGTACGTTTGGTGTTTTTGTATTTTATCTCCCTGCGTTTCTAATTTTGGTGTTTGGTGTTTGGTTATGTAGAAGAAGGTACAACACTTTGTTGTGAAGGAATTCGAAGATATGTTTCCATATTAGAAGGATAACGTTATTGATGATAGCTGTACAAACATCATGAAGGCGTATTTCGGGCCTTGGAAGTTTGATGCCTCTCATTGGGCACCTGGAGGTTTCATGAATGGGTTGTTTCAAGTTGATAACGTTGGTAAGGTGAATCCTCAGAAAAGGAGGTACGAGCCGGATGAACATTCACCATTTCTGTCCTAGAGTGCGCCACGGAATATAGATAGGACAGTAATAATGGAGGCGATGAAGTTCCACTTCGAGACGTGTTTCTCAAATTTCTCCAAAAATATGATCGTTGGCATTCAAAATGTCGAAAAAAATGGATGCATTGTCGAAGAAGGTGGACGTCATGGAGAAAAATCTGGAACAACTTAATGGAGGCCTAAACATTGTCGGAGAGGTGGTGCGTTTGGTGCGGTTAGTACTCGAACAACCCGATCACGGGCTTTTAAAAAGAAGTGATTTATTTGATCCTCATTTGTGTACACTATTGATCAAACTTATTTCATTGATGTTGTGGTTTGATGGTTTGATAATTAGAACATAATACAGATTTTGAATAAATATTATATTGTGTTATGCAATTTCATTTAAGGATGGATCCTGCATTAATCAAAAACAAGGAGCAAGTGAAAGCGTCTACCGAGGGAAGTAGAGGAGTGTACAATACGTACGAATGAAAAAAAGCCGAAAGATGATATATCTACTTTAAAAAATAAACAAAACACTAAAAAAAGCAACAATGCTTGTGCAACACGCCAAAAGTGTTAGAATACGTAAACTTGATCCCACACAATAATCACCGTTCCAAGGAAATAACACTGGGAAAAATATAATTACAAACAAAAAACGTGGTGGTGGGTATGATCCGTTCGCTGAAGTCGACACACAAAAAGTAAATGTGCTCAATGATTGGTTGAAACTTGATAAGTAAGTTATATTTTTATAATCTTGTTATGCAAGTTATCTTCTTTGTATTTTTTAGAATTTTGTTGTGCAAGTTATAGTACTTCACACTAATATTCATTGTGATATCATTGCAGTGACACTTCAAAGGAATCAAACGCGTGGTTACTCACTCTCCGGAGTCCATCGAAATGGCTCAACGATTTGGTATATTTTATTATTATTGCATACTTCTGATTAGAATTGCACACTTCTAATTAGCATTGCAAACTTCTGATTAGCATTGTAGACTTTTGATTAGCGTTGCATACTTCTGATTAGCATTGTGTACTTATGGTTAGCGTTGTATACTTCATGTTAGTAATGAAAACTTTACGTATAAATGCAGCATATGGACGCAGGGCTTAATATTTTGCGGCTGCGTTTCAAAAAACATCCAGAATGGTTCAGGAGCCCTCAGATTTACTTTGTTGATTGCATATTCCATATGGTTTGGTCTAGCCATCACAAGCATTTCTTGAATTCCACCAGGAATGTAAATGGTTCAGGGCGACTGCTCCCTCCAAGAGCATTTGACTATCATGCAGGTAATAAACCATCGTACTGTAAAACCGGAAAGACATGGGGCCTCGAAGTTGATGACATATATTCACCGCTGCATGTAATGGATAACCATTGGGTCGCTATGTGGATATCAATACCGATGCATCATATCATAATATGGGACAACAACGTCTATCACACGTCCGATGTTTTTATATCCGCGGCTGTGAAGCCATTTGCTCAGATGATTCCATCTCTTTTGAATAAGTTATCCCTTAAGCACGAGAAAAGTAAATATTCATACGATGAGTACACATGAACACATTAAAGGTTATGGAGTTCCTTAGAACATCAAGAGTGGAGACTATGGGGTGTTTATGCTGAAATACATTGAGTGTCATGCGCTTAGATTGCCATTTCCTAGTAACTTATGTGATGCAAACATGAAAGCTAGTAGAGCGAAGTTAGCTGCCGAGATCTTCGATGAGACTAATCAATGTGGGACAGAAGAAAAGTCGTATGATCTGCTTGACATTTATGAGTGATGTGTTATATGACTTAGTATAAATTAGTAGTATGACTTAGTATTATGACATAATTAGTTGTGTTGCATGTTGTTATAATCAATGTATATGTTGTAATTATGGTGCATGATGGTGTTGGATGTTTTTGTAACACACCATCGATGACATTGTGCCTTCTAACTAATTGAAATGATTGTTTCCATGTTTCGTAAAATACATACTTATATCCACAAACCTTGTTGCAGACTTATCGGCAGATTTCTCAGCAGACTTCTTTGCATATTTCTTTGCAGACTTCTCGACAGACTTCTTTGCAGTCTATTTCTTACTTTTGTTGTCACCACATTGTACATGCTATGCAAAACAAAAATATTACAAAACAAAATTAAAGGAAAATGTTAGTCTCCTTAACAATAATAAAACTAGACTTACACAATTCAATCGATTATGGCCGAGTTGTTTGCATTTTGAGTAAGTATATTGTTTGTGCGTTTTTCTTGGCTTTGCTTCTTTTTTTAACGCAAGTTCAAACAACGCTTGGTACCTAGACTTTTTTCGTCGACCAGGAAGACGTCGGACAAACGGCAGAAGACATCTTGCTTTGGAAACAACTTGCAATTCATCATTTTTTGGATAAATATTATACGCATATGCCGCGTACAAGTAATTTTTTGCGTATAACGTTGATACCATCGTAGACACATACATATCAATCGTCATCGCACCTGCAATAGCATGTTCACATGGTATTGTTGTAACATCAAACGCACGACACCCACATTTATGATGTTGTAAGTCAACAACACAATCTCGCGAACCTCCTGTCACATAAAACTCCCAACTATCAATGCGTTGCACCTTTAGCTTAACTACATCGTGTGAACGTATGGCCAGTAAATATTCAACTCTTTGAGAGTGCAGTGTTTGTAGTTTCATAGCATCCTCACGTCTTTTACAAAACCACGTTCCAAGCTTTTCCCGTATGTATTCAAGCAAATACGAAATAAGAAATCCACGTACTCCTTTTAAGGTAGAATTGATAGATTTTGCAATATTATTTGTCTTTATGTTATATCTCTCCCATAGGAAGTAAATTCATGACCAAAGACTTACGTTAGCTTTGTCTAAGTAATCTGTAAGGTTACTGTTCACTTTTCATATTTCATCCATGTAATGGTAAAAATCTGTCATCGTAAATGCGTATGCAGGACCTTTCACCAAGCACAATAAATGTCTTCCCCTGAACTTCGTGATTATGTTATTTTGTAGATGATATAACATATTCCTTGGTGTGCTTGCGGAAAAACACGTGCGCATGATTTCATTATGGATTTATGTCTATCGGGAACTATAACCAACAGATTTTCATTTGATATAAAACAATGAAGTTTCGTAAAAAACCATTCACACGAATCATCATTCTCAAAATCAACAATCCCGAAAGCAAGTGCATATGTCTGAAAATTCCCATCTTGTGAAGTTGCCACAAGCAAAACACCTTTGTACTTTCGAGTGAGATGGGACCCATCAACCTCAACAACTCTTCGGAGATATTCAAATCCAACAATCAAGGCTCCATATGCGATGAACAAATATTTAAATCTTTTATGCTCATCGAGTTCAATAGCAGTAATCTTACCCGGATTGGTTTTCTGAATGGATTGCAAATATGCAGGCAATTTGTCATATCCATCTTCGGTTGTTCCCCTTACCAATTCTTGAGCATATATTAATGATTTGTATGCAGTCGTATAATCCATAGAAATACCAAACATTACCTTCATTGAGTCTTTGATGTATTTTGGAGTAATTCCATCAATTATTCCAACTCGCTCCATAAACATTTGAGCAATGTATCTTGGAGTACTTTGTTTATGGCCATTCAACATGTCCATTACTGAACATATATTATCTTTCACATACTTCGTCACCCCAAACGTGTTAGATTCACTAGATTTGACCGCAGCTCGAATCTTCCATGCGCAATCTTTGACGCGACATATTATCACATACAACTGCTTCGATGACTTATAAACCTTGAAACCGAATTACTGCATAATCGACATCCTACGCAAATGTGATACCAAATCAGCCTTGCAAGGAAAACTTTGGTTCACATATAGATTTTCAACACATCCCAAAGTTAACCTTTTTCCTTGCTCGTAATTTCCTTTTTTGAGATCCTCAACACTAAAACTGAATTTATTATCATTTTCATCACTATCTTCATCTTTCACTTTACCGTAAAGACTGTAATCCTCATCCTCCAAGTAAACTTTATTCTCATCTTCAGTAACAACTAAATCTTCATCATCATCAGAGACATCATCACCCTTAGACGAATTATTTTCACGCTTCACAGAGACACAAAGACGTATAACATGATTTTTGCATAACTCAACCAAGTTACGAACTTGTCTATCATTTGTCACTTTCATAGGAGGAGTATCGCACAACATTTTATCTAACAACGCAGGTGGTAGAACATAACTTATCTCCAACACATCATATTGCCTATCGAATCCGTAATCATCTTATATTATTTCGATAAGTTCTTGATGTTTGCACTCATTCTCAATTACAAATATTTTACCTCCTCTTATATTATCCACAGAAAAATTCCAAGTCTCTGTCATTGTCCACTCCCCACAAACAACACAGATTTGGACTATTATCTGCGGTACAAATCAATGAATTTGATTAGATCATTGTACACATACTAAATTTTCTCATTGAAGCAGACTTCTCAAAGTAGTTTGCTTTAGCCGGAATAAACTGTTTTTCTCACCAAAACAGACTTCTCGAGAAGTCTGTTTCAGTCGGAATAAATTGTTTTTCTCACCAAAGCAGACTTCTCGAGAAGTCTTCTTCATCCGGAATAAACTATTTTTCTCACTGAAGCAGACTTCTCGGAGAAGTCTGATTTGATAGGAATAAACCTCGAAGACTTCTCGAGAAGTCTGTTTCGATTGGAATAAACCGTTTTTCTCACTGAAGCAGACTTCTTGGGAAGTCTGGTTCAATGAGAAAAACATTTTATTCTGGCTAAAGAGAGATTTATTCCGATTAAAGCAGATTTTGAGAAGTATGTTTTGTATTTTATTTGCAAAGCAGACTTCTCGAAGTCTGCTCGTAACTGTATGAACTGGAAAAATATAATCAAAACCGAAACACAAAAACTAATCTTCGATATTGATTTTTAACTAAGCGACTTAAATGATGACCGATATACACTCACAGAAGCTTGTTTTAATGGATAATGATGATCTATTGCAAAGTTGGAATCTTTTGAATGTAGTGTGAAGAGAGAAATTGGAAAAAAATGTGAGAAAACCTGAAAGAGGTTGAGATGAATAAGATTTGATGAAAGAATATAGTTAAATGGTGGGTGTGTCGATGGAATTAAGAGCTTCCAACAACCACGACAATGGTGGTTGTGTGCAATAAAGAAGATGACATTTTCGTAATATGTTTAAAAAATTTGTTCATAATGGTATTTTTGTTGTTTTTTTAAAATTAATTATAAGGTAATGACAAAGTTGTAAATAAAGTTATTGTTGAAAATAAAAAAGAAATAAAAAATTAGTTTTGCAAAAATAAGTTTAAGAGAGTTAAACTTGCAATTGAAGCCAAATTTTATATCAATTTTGCAAATACCTTTAAAAAATTAGTAGTTTAGATCATATGTTTCGTATAATTTGCAAATTTTGAATATGTGTTTATCTGTTCAAATGATGTTTCTTTATTTTCTATTGTAAAAAATAATAACGTCATTCCTGAAAAATATTATATATTTTATAATAATTTTAATGTCAATATTGGTTTTGAATCTTTTAATTTACCGAGCAACATAAAAGAATGGTTCAAACTGGAGTTTAAATGCAAACTTAACTTCTTTAAAAATCATATGGAAAAAATAATCCATGTGGATAGACAAATTACAAAATCATATTTATGGTACATAAATAACTTATAAAAGTCAATTATATTTCAGTACATACGTAGTATATGAGTTAATGAGAAAGTTTATTTTGTAAAAACGAACTATAAAGGAGACGGTGAAGATTTTTCTGAAAATTTTAAAATGAAATTTGTATAGTTATATAGACATCTTGAGAAATTTGCAATGTAATTTGTATACTTATATAAACTTGCATCAAAGCCTACAAGTACATAAATTTTACCTAACCTATTTCTTACACCCATTATAGAACAAACTTAACATAAAACAATAGAATTTGGCTTTGAAAAAATGTGATTCCAAGGTAAGTCTTTACTTCTTCTATTTTTGTTCTCTCTTTTAATTCGGAAAAACACAAAACACCCAACAATGGGGCAATGCAATAAAGTTTTCCACACTTGTGTGAATCTTTAAAAAAAATGTATCAAGGATGGCAGCAACAACTTACAGTAAAAAAAAAGTAAACGAGACCACAAACTTTTTAAATAGAAAACTTGCTCGATTTGAAAAGAAAAAACCATGGGATCCTAGTTCATTAAAAAAATCTATTATATCAAATGAATATGAGTTCCAACCACAAGAGAAATAAGATTCCAAAGAGTAATCTCAATACAAAATAAAACACACAATTATGACAGAACTATTTTGCTCTCTTCTCATATCTGAAAATTGTCTCTCTTTTTTTAACTTCTCTCTATGCAAAAATTAGAGTAAGAACACTTTATATACTTACCCATAACACTAAACCCAATAACAATAAAATAGATCGATTCTTTTAACCAAACCTAATTGGTGGTTCCACTGGGAAAAACACAACACTTTTTTCTTTTTCTCTTCTCATATCCTTTTCAAGATTTGAAAAGGCAAATTTTGTTGTTTAGTTTGTTTTATTTTTATTTTAATGGTTTTGCGATTGTTATGGTTTAGATTTTATAGTTTTTGAGATTTTTAGTGATTTTCAAGATTTTAGATCCTGATTCACAATGGTTTTAAGATTTTAAGTGATTTAAAGCTTTTTGATTGTTTTGAGATTTTCGATAATTTTTAAATTTATCGGTTGCTTTTCAATTGGTGGTTTTACGAGTTCTCACAAAAAAAAATCTTTGTATAATTTTTTACTTTTTGCAGAATTCAATGAGTTTTTTTTGTGTAGATTTCAATCAGTTTTTGCACACTTTATTATCTATGTCACTCTCCTCCCATCTCATAATCACCTTTTGTAGATATCATTTTTTTCTCATCTACTCCTTTTATAGAATTAAGAATTAGAAAATAAAAGTCACGAGATTTGAAACAGTAAGTTTTGTTATTTAGATGGATTTACAGTTTTAGTGGTTTTTGAAAAAAAATTTGGTTTAGATTTTTTTTTGCTTTTGTTGGTATTTAAGATTTTTGATGGTTGATTTTAGATTTATGATAGTTTTTTTAGTTTCTCAATGATTTCAACTTTTTGGCTATTTTATAATCGGTTGTTTTAATATATAGTTTGCAAATTTTATTACAATTGCAGAATTAATTTGCAAATTTTTTTTATTTTTTTTTGTAAACTTTATTGAATTTTTGCATACTACATTCAGATTTTGCACATTTTATTATATTTTGTGATGAGTTCATTGCATTTTCTGCTATTTGGACATTAATTTTTCATTTGACAGTATTGAGAGTGAATGACAGAAATATATAATGATTGGTTTGTTTCTTGATAGGATAATATAATTCAATCATCTGTAATCGTATTCGTTTCATTGCTACAAGCGGTTACAATTACGGTTGCGGTTATGCTCAATATTGTACCTGCGGCTATATCATATATTGTTCGTATGTCTATCGTCGGCGGTTGCGGTTACAATTGATTTCAAATTTTTAGTCGTACTATTATTTTAATCAGCGATTAAAAAAATTGCAACGTAAAATAAAATATTTAATAGCTGCATTTGCTGCACATAACTATGACATCTAAACGAATATAACCTGTCTCTCTTTCCTTAATGTTAATGAATTGGCGATTAATCAATTGCATTCTTGAAGTGGCGATTATATGGAAATGATCTAATTCTCAAAAAACCTTCATATTTTTTATATCTCAAGTTGTATCGCAGTGAAAATTGAAAATAATACAACTATTCTTTGCATTTCCGTTCTTTATTATCTATCTTGATGTTACTTTTAAACATTATTTTGCATGTTTTGTAAAAAACACAATACTTCATATAAAATGTTTGTAACTACTTTTATATATTATTAAGAAAAACATCTTAGTGCAAACGAACATAATACTTTTAATACACAAATCAAAGCACACTTACACAATTTAATTAATTGATTATACTATATTTATTTGTATTTTAAAAAAAATATATTATTTAAACTAACCATTCTGTTTTCAAATAAGATTTTCAAAAAATTTACATAAAAATATAAATGCAAAATAGACTTTTTAGAAAATGTTCATTGGAAATGTAAAATTCTACTAGTTGCGAATATAAATTTTCTCTTTCAAAAAGAACTTCCGTAGAAGTTTACATACAAAATAAAAATACAAAGCAGATTTTTTTAAAATTTGTTTTTTGAAAATATAAATTCATAAAGTGCTAAATTAACCATTTTTTGTTTTAAAAAAAAATACTTTTGAGAATTCTGCATAAAAATATAAATGTAAAACACAATTCTTATTTGAAAATACAAAATTTAATTGCAAAATTAACTTTTCCATTTTAAAGAATATTTTAAAAAATTTGCATAAAAATGTAAATATAAAGCGAATTTCGCACAACTTTTTCATTAAAAAGACAAAATTTTATGAATGGCGAAACTAACATTTATGTTTTAAAGCAAACTTCCGAACAATTTGCATAAAACTATAAATACACATCACATTTTATAGAAATTTTTCTAACTAATCCTTTTGTTTTTCAAAAGAGATTTTTCGAAAATTTTTTGTTTATAAAATAGAATTATGAATAAGATTTCTAAATAATTGTGCTTCTTAACTATAAATGCAAAGCAAACCTCAAAAGAAATTTGCGGTCTATGACGAGGAACCAATACCCAAAAACGAAAAAATGACTTGAATCACGTTTGATGTCAATTTTTTGGTCGAGTCTAACTTGTAGGTTGGTCAATACACAGTCTTGTTTATACAAAACTAATGACGAAACTTTAAAATTTCCATATTTTAAAACATCAAATAGAAAAGAGAATTTTGGAAAGAAACTTAGAAAAAATGGTTTAGTGAAACATTTAGAGCTTTGAATGAGCAATTTAGAGCGCAAAGATTGCCGATAATGGTGGTTTCAATAATAATAAAGATAATATTTTGGTAAATAATTAAAATGGTGTATTTATTTGTTTTTTATATTTTTATTTAATAAAATAAAAAATATACCATAATGACAAACCTATAAATATAAATATAGTTAGAAATCTAAAATAGATAAATGATTATTTTTTTCAAAATGAAATTTAAGTGTTTTTACATTTACATTTAGACTCAAATTTTGAGTATTTTTCACCGTTGATTAATTTTAAAAAAAATAGATGAAAAATATGATTGTTGTTTCATACGATATTTTTGTGGCTTGGTCTTAAGATGTTGTTGGATTGAGCATGGTTTTGGATTGCCAAATACTTTTAATCTTCTTAAATAAGCCAAAATATGGTTATTTATGTAGAAGAGAGGTACAAAAATTATGTTAATTCAAATAACCATTAAAAATAGGGCAATTGACTAATTTAACACTAAATAATGTTTTAGTGACTAAATTAGCATCCCAAACCTAAACTCACACAAATAACATTTTTTGAAATGAAAAATACTAAAATAAATTATTCATCTCTTTAACCTCATATTCTGCAAAATTTTTAAATCAGCTCACAGGGGGGGAATTGAACCTTGGTCTATTATGTAATAGAAGGAGTGTGTAACCAATATGCTACTGTAACTAATTAACATATAAATATTTTTTTTTGTATATATATATATATGTATTTAGTTTAAATTAGACTTTTTCTTTACATCATAAATTTATCTTCCTGTTTAAATTTTTTAATGGTATCTTAAAAAAACTTTCTAAATTTTGGTGATTGCAAAATTATTCTCTTCTAATTTCACGATGTTGATTTGAAAATTCTCATGGAGCAATATTGAGCGCATTAATGAGTTTTTGAGAGAGGAGCAAAACTATTTTTTTCCTTTTTTTAATGACGAAAACCGATGCCAATTGTTCTCTTTTTGTGCTCAAATTGATTGAATATCATTCAATGGATATTAAAAATATGTCAAAGCTACATGATGCCGCAAAAGAAAACATAAGAACGAAGCTTGTATTTGACATCTTTCATGAGTTTGGTGATAAATTTTAGTTTGGACATTTTTATTTTGATGTTTTCGTTTATGACTTTTATTTGTGATTATTGATAAATATTTTTGCTGATGTTTTTTGGATAAACACTATTGATGAAAACAGGTGGAACAATCTGATGAATATGTACTATTACTTATTTAATTTCACGTTTTAGGAAGGAATCTAAATTAAGTAAAGATTTCTTAATATTAAGGAACCGTTTCCTAAATAAAATAATTAAAAAAAATTAAAAGTTGCAACCTTAGACAATTGGGTAAGAGAAAGGTGTGTAACCCAATATGCTGATGTAACTAATCAACATATAGCATTTTGTTTAATATATATACACTACTTTAAGTAAAATAGCCAAAGATTTATTAATAGCTCTACAGGAGGATCGAACCTTAGATCCATGTTGCGAAGGAAGTAGTGTGTAACCACTGTGATACTATAACTAATCAACATATTACATTTTATGTAATATATATACACTCATGCAATTAAAATAACAAATCTTTATTTGGGAAGGAGATTGAACATTGACTTAAATTAAGGATATTTTAGTCTTTTTTATTTTTTGAAATGCTATTTATGTGATTTTTTGAATTAAGTGCTATTATTGGCATTAAAACTTTATTTAGTGCTAATCTAGGATATTTCTCTTAAAAATATTAGTCAATCACATAATTTTTATGATAGACATTTAAATAAATGACTAATATATATATATATATATATATATATATATATATATAGTATCAATTTTTATTGTTAAGATGCGTTTGTAATGTTTTTGTATTGTTATAAATTAAGATTAGATTTAGACCAGTGCATAGAGAAAACAATATTCGTATATTATAATTAATTAATTATTTAATAAATATAGATAAGGTATTTACATAATATTTTTAAAAATATTTTAAATATAAATAAATATTATGTAAATAGTTTAAATTTTATATATTAATTATCTATTAATATATAATTTAATTTATTTTGTTATCATAGATTTAAATTTTTTTATATATAAGTTATTAATTATATATTATTATGTGATTGAACTCAGAAAATATTTCTATGATTTAAATAAATTACATATGTTATTGATCTCATAATAAATATATTGATTTTTAACCAAATTAATAGTAGTAGAATATATTATAATTATTCTAATAATTTAAATCTATTTATATATTTATTTAAAATTATTTATAAATTATTGTATATATAAATTAAAAAATAAAAGTTATTGTTTTTTACTAATTTAATAATATTTTCAATTAGTTTAATGAATATATTGATTTTCTAACCAAACTAACAACAATGACATATATTGTAATTATTCTACTAAGTTAAACCCATTTATATATTTATTTTAAATTTATTGTGGTGATGACACATCAGCATGATATTTCTGTTACTAACACGTTAAACTAAGATTATTTTCTTATATATTTCCTAAATAATATATTAGACATTATAAGCACGATGTTACTAAACATATGTAACAGTTATATGATATGAAGCAACAACTTTTACGATTATTATGTGTTAGCCCGCGTATACCACACGGATTATGTTTTTTTTCATTATTTTTGTTTGGTCGGTGAAGCATATACCATTTTTATAGTTGGTGACTTTACAAAAATCTATTTACTAGAAATTTATGATTCCCTTAAACTTGCTAAAAATTTTAGAAACTTTTACAAACACAAAATTTTTAGCAAATTTTTGTAACTGAATCATAAATTTCTAAATATTTTAGCAAGTTTTAGAAACTTTTAGAAATACCAACTTTTTACCGGTATTGACCATGACTTTTTTAGCTTTAAACTAAGTTAGCCTTCGAAATATGTTCGAACTGCATTGGATTGTATAATTTTATATCAGGTAGGCAATGGTTTTAAAAAATAGACTAATATATTAGAGAAAATTATAATTTATTTTAAAATAAAAACAGAACAATATATTGGAAATAGTTTTAAACACACACATAGTTTGCTTGATGAGGAAAAAACTGAATTCGAAAGTTATTTATTATAGAGCTAAAATATAATATTTATAAGTAATCAAAAAATAAATTAAAAAAGAAAAAAATACAGTGTGTGTCATATATCGATTTTGTATATAGTAGAATGAAAATACAGTAAGGGAAATTAAGAAATGAAATGAGAAAGTATAAAGAAGAAATCGAGGTAAGGAGAAAATTGAGTTTTATAAACATACCTTTTTGTCGATGAGTAGTATTTCCAAACCCATGAATGTGTTGTATTTGTTAAAATTATGAGCTTCCCAAAAATAAATAAGTATGACTAGTATTTCTTTTTTGCAAAAATCTCTATCAATGTCGTCGAAAAAGGTGAAAATGTGAGGGTGAGAAGAGGCGTAAAATTTTTTTGATGTCATGATTAGTTTTTAGAGATTGTGTGCAAGATTTGTGATTGAAGATATGAAAGTTGGTGTTAATGTTGGTCATTATTATGAGGATAGTGATCAATAATATGTGAGTTAGTGGTGAATGAAACTATTATTATATTTTAATTGTTTACATAAGTATAAATCTAATAGACTAAAATTATATCAAAGGTTTAATAATTTGAAGGTTTGGTAACTGAACGTCATTATCATGAGGGTAGTGACCAATTGTAGGTGAGTTAGTGGGGTGAAGGAAATTGTTATTAATTTTTAATTGTTTAAATGAGTGTAAATATAATCGAGGTTATGTTGAAATTTTAATAATTTGAAAGGATAATTGTTGAATAGATAATTACATAATGTCGATATTTTCTCATTTGTTTTCGTTTCTCTTATTTTTAGTTCTCATTTGTTTGTGTTTCTCTTATTTTATGTTTTCCATAATTGACGGTTTATGTGTGCTCATATTATGCTAATTTGTTAACTATTCGTATTTCTTTTTTGGATTTGGATGCAGCAAGTTGTATACTTTTTAATCTTATTTTTGGATAATCGTTATATGGTAGAGTCTAACCGGTTATATATGACTTATATTAATTGTTGTTAAATACATCTTAATGATAGTAATCGGTAACTTTTGAAACTGATTCCATGATAAGTTTACTAAATTTTATAGAATTTAGTATATCTTATTAATTTTTTTATTTTAAGGTGATGTGGATAATTTTTTTGAAGGAAAAATCACATTGGAAATAGTCTTAAAACCACGTATTTCACTTGATGATGGAAAAAATTGAATTCGGGAGTTACTGATTATATTATTAAAATATAATAAAATTATGGTTTTGGTTTAAAATTTTGAAAATCAAAATCCAAGAGTCAAGTCTCTGTAGTAATATAATCGATTGGTAACAAACTCAAATTATATATAAAAAAATATATCTAAATGTACATAAGCATAGTCATTTTCTTCTGTAGAACAAAAGAAATTCGAATTATTTTTACCAAAATAAATGAAAAGTAGTTTTACCACAAACACGAAGAAAAATATTTTAAATTTTTACAAACATACCTCTTTGTCGAGGAGTAGCATTACCAAACCCATAAGTGTGTTGCCTTTGTTAAAATTTCAGGTTTCTCAAAAAATAAATAAGTCTGAGCAGTATTTTTTCTTTGCAAAAATCTCCATAAAAATCGTCAAAAAGCAAAAGTACTAGGGAGAAAATAAGTTTTTGATGTCATGATTAATTTTTAAAAAATGTGTGCATGGTTTGGTATGATAGTTAGTGTTTTATAATGTTAATAATTGAAGGTAATTATTAGGTGGGTAGTTGCCAATAATAGGTGAGTTAGTGATATGAAATGAAACGACAGTTACCAAATTTTAGTTGGTCGTATAAGTATAAATTTAATCGTTAAAAAATATTGAAGTTTTAATACTTTGGAAAGTTAATTTTATAAAAATTATTAATAAATAATTTTTGTTTAAAATGATATGGATAAATTTGCTGAGGTGTCAGCTTTTTAAATTTATTTTTTACTTAGTTTTAGAAATTTTAATGAACTCATTTTATTTAGTAAAATTTATTTTGTTAATACATAGTTTTCTAAAAATAGTTATTGTGGTGATGGGAGTATAAGATTACGAAAGAGGCCCTCTTTATTGCAACATTATCACCTGCTACTGTGAATGAATATCTCGTGCATAGATTTATCGACTTTCAACAAGTCATTGTTGTTGTTTGGGCTGACGACCTATTTCCCCCCATATTATACCCATATAGCACCAGTTTCATCCAAAGTTTTCACCTCGTATCAGTTTCTCACAGATCGGAAGTTAAAAATATATATCCTCACAATTGTAAAGTTCGAAACCTAATTCTCCCTATCTTGGTTTTATCGGGTTTGAACCTTATAAACCAATGAATCCGGTAGTGAACCGGTAATTTAAACTCATTTCCAACCCGTGATTTCTCCCATCCGACCCACAAACCCACGATTTTATGACATTCTTCTTCAAATCTCCAATTTTCTCCAAAATCCCCAAATTTTAACATAAACCCTAATTTTCGAAAGTTACTTGAAATTCGTTTTGCTCCTCAAATCGAAGGTTCTGGGCGAAGATAATGAGTAATGTATCATGTGGAAATTCAAATTCAAGAGGAAGAATGTGCGTATTTGGGGTCCCGAAGAGATGCTCGTTTGGTGAAAGAATTGTGGCAAAGATGTAAAAATCTGA
The DNA here is from genome assembly GCA_018901935.1 of Pugionium cornutum. Taxonomy (NCBI): domain Eukaryota; kingdom Viridiplantae; phylum Streptophyta; class Magnoliopsida; order Brassicales; family Brassicaceae; genus Pugionium; species Pugionium cornutum. The sequence continues at coordinate 36,997 of JAENJI010000572.1, forward strand.
AGCAAATCCCTATCACCGATATTTCCGGTGTGAATTCGCCGCCCGGCAGAAGGTGCGTTTTTTTGGTTTTGTGATGTTTTGGTTGCTAATTTGTGAGTAATTTGATGTGTTGTGATTTATAATTTTTTGTGAATTCGATTTAGCTAATGGATGACAACCACACTTTCGAGTGGATTGATGATGCTGTTATTAATGAGATAGAAACATTAGCTTCAAAATTTTCAAAACTAGAAGAAGAAATAACAACATATCGGATGGAAGAAGAAGAAAATATGAAGATTATGTTCGGAAAGATGCAAGCAAAGTTGGAAAAAGAGTTATTTGAAAGGGTTGAAGATGAAATGTATGAAGTTAAAGCATGGATGAAGAAACTTATTTTGCTCATAATTTCTGGTTGTATGTTGATGTTGCTTTGTGTTAATTTTTTAGATTGAATAAATTGTGGTGCTTTGAATGTTGTATGTTCGGATTTCTGGTTGTATGTTGATGTTGCTTTGTATTAAGTTTTTAGATTGAATTATTTGTGGTGCTTTCAAGTTTTATGAATGTAATTTGTGGTGTTTTTATATTGAATAAATTTTCAAGATTTTATATGAATGTAATTTGTGGTGTTTTTATGATGGGGACTCATTTATTCCCTTCTTCCTTTTATCTTTCTTACTCTTCTTTTTTCGGCCAGGTTGAGGAGGTTCTGGAGGTTGATGGATTAAAGGTTCACCTCCGGATGGCCAAAATCGAGCCCTTCTCAGTGGAACTATACCTTCATCATAGGTCCTCCTCCACATAGCTGTCCTAAACCAACCACTGACATATTCATCAACCTCAAGCTTTTTTGAAAGGATAACTCCATACGCATGCTCGCAAGGAATACCTGTGATGTCCCATTTCCTACAGCTACAAATCCTCTTTTCCATATTCACTCGGTAAGAACAGCCGTGTAAAACAACTTCGTACATCATGTTAGTCGACCTATAGACTCGGCATTCCGAAGCTGCTTGATGCTCAGCTGCAAGAAAATCAGCCATGTAAGGTGTGCAAATACCTTTGTGCTGATTAGCTTTCACATCTCTCCTTGCAATACGAACCATGGCAAGCCTCGCAATTATCTCTAACATCGGTACAAATGGCTTCTCTCGAGCTTTGACGATTGTGCTATTGAAGGATTCCGTGGAATTGTTTTCCACATCTTCGCAATGGTTACCGACCTTGTAAAATGCCCTACACCAACTCTTCGGGTTTGACTTTATCACATCCTCATACACTCCCATATCATAGTTAAATAATCTGTCCAAGTTTTCATTGTACTCGGTCTCATTGTAACTCCATGCCAACTTCCAAATAAGAGGTTTCATTTGCGTCTTCTTGCCATGTTTACTCTTCAAATTCGCGTAAATGTGTCTCACACACATCCTATGCTCAATCAATGGCAATTCCCGCTCCACAGCCTTTATCAAACCCTTCTGCCGATCCGAGATCATTATATAACCCTCACCCTCTTCAAGTTGCAAGTCACTTTTTATTCTCCTAACAAACCATAACCAATTGTCGGTATTTTCAACTTGCACAACAGCCCATGCTATAGGATATATAGCATTATCAGCATCACGTCCGAGAGCAACCAACAATTGTCCTTTCATTTTTGATTTCAGAAAACAACCATCAACACCTATAAGTGGTCTACATGTGGTTTTCCATGACCTTCTAAGGCAATCAAAGCACACATAAAAGCTATTAAAAACATCTAACCCTTCCTCATTTCTGAATGTATCAATTTCAACAACCGAACCCACGTTAGACATTTGTATCTCATTCGCGTAATCTCTTAACCGTCCGAATTGGTCGTTATATTCCCTTTCAATCAATCTAATTGCTTTATTCCTAGCAGCTTGGCATTGAGGCCTCGTAACAGTAATTTTCCATCGCTCTTTCATAATCTGCTCTATTTTCATAGGCATGAAATAATCGGGTTCATCCCGTATCTTATCTAAAAACAATCTAGCAATCACCGGAACCTTGATCATTTTGTATTCCCCATTAGGTACACAAGTATGCACATCTTTCAATATCTTAATCTGCCACTTACAACTCCTACCCGAAGTCGAGCAATACACTTGCCAATCACACCCATCTCCTACACAACTATACCCGAGTTTTGTTTTATCGTACCTGTATTGCTTAATATTCCTCGCTGTACTCAATGCGTAGTCTAGAACTGCCTCTTTGAACGCCACACCATTGAAGAACACTTGACCTTCGAAAAGCCTCCCATCACCTCGATGCATCCTATTGCGTTCTCTTTCTCTTCTGCATCGTAAACGCTCAATATCATCTTCATCTTCACTGTCGCTGCTCTCTGGAAACATGTCATGCCAGATTGAAGGTTCGTCGATGAAATCCAGAACAGCTCGCTCGAGATCGAAGTCGTTCCTTTGCTCTCTTTCTTCATCATCCGAGTCTGCAACTTCGGGAACGTCGTCCCACTCCAGCATCGACATCGATTCGAGTGTGAGAGTGATTGATTCTTGAGTGAGATTCGATTAGGGTTTTTTCGGTGGGATTTGGGTAAAAAATTTGGGGATTTTGCGATTAGGATTTTTGGCCGAATTTTGGGGGTTTTATTCGTATGATTTCGGGTGGGTTAGGATTAGATTTCGGGTGGGTTATGTTAAATTTCGGTTTTATGAATGTAAATCGGATCCTAATTGGACGATTTTGATTTATTTTTAGGTTAAAATGGTTTACTACTAAATTGTAAACAGTAAACCGTGTTTAAACCGTAATTTCATTTCAAATTAGAACAATAGGGATAATTAGGTTTCGAACTTTACAACTGTGGGGATATATGTTTTTAACTTCCGATCTGTGAGAAACTGATACGAGGTGAAAACTTTGGGTGGAACTGATGCTATATGGGTATAATACGAGGGGAAATAGGTCGTCAGTCCTTGTTGTTTAATCGATAAAACAGCTAACGTTCAATAAATGTTATGATTTTTTGTTGTAATATTACATGACAACGCATACGTATAAAAATGTATATATTTGTTATATAAGCATAGAAAAACTGTAGCAGAGGTGAGAGAAATATATCATCCAACGATGATAAATGCCTCCTTGTACGAACAAAATGTCTCGAGTTTTTTCAAAATAGTATTTTCAAAGTTATTTTTTTAAATCTATTACATTTAGAATAATTTTTTTTCCTCAAATAAATTAAAATATAATATTTGAATTTATTTTTCTGATTTAAGATTTATTTTTTTATTAGGAAATTGTTTTAATTATTTTTGTATTAAATTTAGGGCAAATGTCTAAAATAACATCTTTCTAAGTTTTTGTTCCAAAATAGCATCATTAGTTTAAATTTCTAATAATAGCACAAATTTAAGATTAAAATGCATTAAAACTATATTTTAATAAGAAAAAAATTAAACCCTAAATTGGAAATAATGAACCCAAATACAATACTTTAAGTTTATGTATAATTTATTTAGAATAAATAAGTATTTTCACATAAGTATTTATGCTATTTTTGGGAATTTAATTTTATGATGCTAGATTTGGAAGAAAAACTTTAAAAGATGTTATTTTAGGATATTACTCTTAAATTTATGTTATTTTTTAAAATTTAAATGATTAACGGTATATTTAGAATAAAAAACTTAAAAAAATAATATTTTACACAATTGTCTTTTTTTTCTTCCATATATTTATTATCTTTTAATTTATGAGTTTTTAATACTGTCAATAATGACATCCTCGTCGACATATATTATGGTTGGATATACTAATAATTATATAAACACAACTAACATTGTGTTAGATTTGTAATCAGTTGATTTTCTTTTTACATTTTCTGAGATCCTTTTTGTCTTTGGTTTGAAACAAAACCAAATCGTTTGCGCTTTGTTTTTCAGTTGGTTTACGAAATGGTGTGATTTGTTAGTTTGTTATAGTTGACGAATACATTTAGGTGGTAATGCTCAACGAAAATCAAAATGACACCATCATAATGGTATGATTAAGTTTGATCGATGTGTATATACTGATCGCATTGATATATCAATATGTTGGTGTCAACATGAGAATAAATACCTAACAGAAAACATAATGAATAAATGTTTTCTTTATTTCTCAATGAATTAATGAAATGTCTACGTACAAGTATTTATACTCAACTCTATACACGTGTAAAAGCAACTTAATTATATATAATCTAATAATCCCTCTCAAAATAGGGCATAAATGTTATCAAGTATTTCAACTCCTAAGAAGTATTTCAATGCACCAAAGTTTCTAAGCTTGAAATATTCTTTGAACTGAGTCTTAAGATGTAAAACAACATTATCATTGTTGCAAGCTATGGATATCATCAACATAAACAAGCACAATGAATGAAGATGTCCTTACACCTTTCTACAAATAGCGTATGGTCACCATGAACTTTCTGAAATCCAAGTAAACTGAGAGGAGAAGAGAATTTTATGAAATATTGTCGAAAAATTTGTTTCAAACCATATATCGACTTTTTCAGTTTGAGAACTGAATTAGGTGGTATATTGTCCCTCCTTCTCGAAGCATAATCTAGAGGTAGATTCATATATATCTTTTCATTTAATTCACCATTTAAAAAGGCATTCGAAATGTCTAATTGAGGAAGAGACCATTGCATTTTTGCTACCAAAGCAAGAATCACTTTCACAGTGACCAATTTTGCTACTGGTGAAAAGGTGTCTATGAAATCAATCCCCTCTTGTTGGGTATATCTCTTGACTACTATAATGTTCAATTGATCTATCAGTAAGATATTTCACTTTGAATACCCACTTACAACCAACTGTTGTTTTCCCGGATGGAAGAACAACTATTTCCCAGCTATCAAGTCTCTCCAAATTCGTAAACTCCTCTTCCATTTCAGAACACCAATTCTTTGATTTTCTTGCCTCATTAAAAGTTTTGGGTTCAAAAACATGAAGAATCGAATTGATGAATATTGAATAAGATGTAGAAAGATTTTAATAATTGTGATAAAGAGAAACTGGATAAAAAGAATGTGAATTGCAATGATAATCGTGTAAATAAGAGGGGGTTTTCTATGTCTATGTGATGAAGATGTAGAAGGTAAACATTCACCAGAAGATGGTAGCAATGTACCATTAGAGGATGATATTGCATAAAGAAATCAATCATCTGGTCGAACAGGATTATCACCAAAAACGGTTGAGCTGCATCAGAAGGATTTAAATTTGCAGCAAAAGGAAATATGTTTTCGTAAAAAACCACATGTCTAGAAATAGAAACACTGTTATTCTCAAGATCAAGGAGTTTATACCCTTTTATGCCTTGAAGGATAACCAATAAAGAAACAAGCTCTTGCATGAAGTTTGAATTTATGTTTTTGTTTGGTTGAAGTAGATTTGTAAGAGAGGCAACCAAAGATTTTAAGAGAGTGATACACTGGTGGTTTATTGGTAACAATTTCAAAGGGAGATTTATTGTTTAAAAGAGGTGATGGAAGTCTGTTAATGAGAAACACATCTCTGAGAAACACAATCACCCCAATAACATAAAAGTATATGTGATTGGAATAAAAGTGATCTTGCAACAGTCAAGATGTGTTGGTGTTTTCTCTCTAACAACTGAATTTTGCTCAGGTGTTTCAGGTCAAGAATGAAAAGAGATAATACCTTTTAAATGATATAATTCCCTAAAAGTTAACTTAGGAGTATTATCTGATATAACTACCTTAGCCCTCTTATTAAACTGATTTTCAACCATGTTAAGAAACACAAGAAAAACAATTAGAACCTCAGAGTTGGTTTTCATCAAGTATACCCATGTTGTCCTACTATGATCATCTACTACTGTAAGATAGTATTTATAACCCTCAGTGGTAGGAGTGGAAAAAGGTCCCCAAACTGTAAATATGAAGTAATTCAAAAATCTGAGCAGAGATATTATTGAGAAAAGGAAAGGGAATGCGTTTTTGTTTAGCCAAAAGACAAATGTTACAGTGAAGAGAAGAATTATTCTTTGATTTGGATAATTGTAACACATCACTCAATATATCTATCTTAGAGAAAGAGAGATGTCCTAGCGTATCATACCAAGTAACTCGATCTACAACAGTTGAACAAACCACTTTATTTCTAGATTCCAATTTTTTATGTTTAACATTATATTCAAAACAAATTGAACCTGATTCCATGACATATAGGTTGTTGATTTGTCTACCCTTTCCAATCATCAATTTTTGTGTATTGTCCTATATACAACAAGAATTAGATGTAAACTTGACTATGGAGTTTAAATCTCTTGTCAGAAAACTCACACTTAGTAAGTTAAAACTAAATGCACGAACATAAAGCATATTCTACAATTTTTTACTACTAAGTGCTATTGACCCTATTCGTATAATGTTCACTGAGATTCCAATAGGTAGAGTAACATAGGTATTATCTATAGGATTGAGGTTGGTGAAAAGAGATTTATTATTAGAAACATGATGTGTTGCACCCGAATCTATAATCCTAGCATTCTCATAAATAACAGTGTTATGACCAGATGAGACATGTGACTTTTAAGAATTGCTACTGAGGCCAATGAAAGGAGAAAAATATAAAGGAAGAAATGTACCAGATACTTGAGAAGTAGGTGGTACAGCTGAAGTAGAGGCAGAGAAATTTTTTAGAGTTGGTGTTGAGTTCAGGTTGTGAAATTGCAAACTGAAGTAGGAAATGAATTGCTGAATTTGATCATTTGTGAGTGATCCAGGTGTGAATGCTTGAGTCTTAGAAGCAGAAATGTTCGGAGAAACATTTTCTGTGTTGGTGATCAAGTTTGCAGATGCTACTTGATTGGTAACATTATTCTTCTGATAACGCTCTTTTACATTGTTTTTCAAACCAGGTGGATAGTCATGCTTTTTGTAGCACTTATCAACTATATGCCCCAAACCTCTACAGTAAGTACAAATTGCTCTGGGCTTTTGATAAGAGCTTGATGATGCTTGAAGAATGGCAGCCGGTTGATCAGTAGCTTGAGTTTGAAAAGCAATTGGTGTTATCATACTCGAATAAGACATTCTTGCATTCTTCTGACTGTCCTCTTGATCGAGAAGGTTGTATATCTCAGACAAAGATGGCAAGACTTTCTTATAAGGATCTTACTACGAATGTTGTCATAGCTATAATTTAACCTCATAAAAAATCTATATTATTGTTGATCTCTCTTTCTTCTAATAAATCTTCTATTGTCTAAACAGCCTTCCTTGTGTTAGCTCATTCTTCCCACAATGTTTGCATTTTAGTGTGATACGAAGAAAGATCCATATTACTTTGTTTTTTAAGGAAAAAGCTATTGTCGTGTTTGTACATTCAAGGTAGATTGGATTTATGGAATCTGGTGTGTAAGTCTTTTCACATATTAGTTGCAATTTTGAAGTATACAATACTCCAATATATCTTTTTGTTAACAGCATTAAGAATCCATGATTTTACCTTCGAATTGCAATGACTCCAGATTCTAAAATATGGATCTCCTTCATCAGGCGGTAAAATTGTTCCATCAATAAAACCGATCTTTTTTAGCTTCTAGGCTTATCATCATCTCTAACATCCAAGTTCCGAAATTCAGTCCTAGGGGTTCTCAGACTAGAATCAAATCTTGATGATCCGCACTGTGAAGAAAGTATGGGCTGTGAGGATTATCCGGCTGAAGAACTTGATCAGAAAATCGGAGTGGTTGTTGAGGGATAAAAGTCGAGCTTCAATTTACAAATCCTGAAGTTGTTTTTTTGTTCTATTGATCCTTATTCCGAGTAAAATTTCTTGGAGAACCATCCTCCGGCATGACTGAATCATCCATTCAATATTTTGATTTACATTTTCTTTTCCCCATTGATTCCGATTATTAAGCTTAATCGAAAGAGGGAAAAAAAATTAACCTAAAAATGATGAATTTCAGAAGCGATTTGGAAGATAATCGAAGAAATGATCAAACGAAAGAAAGAAACATAAGAAATCGAATGAAAGCAAAAGATGTTTGAGCGAAAAAATCATATGTTATTTTTCGCTTTGATACTATAACAGAAAACATAATGAATAATTTTTTTATTTTTTTTATCAATGAATGAATGAAATGTGTACATACGAGTATTTATACTCAATTCTATACACGTATAAAAACAACTTAATTATACATAATCTGATAATACCCTTTAATAGATATCAAAAATGATAATAAGGTGGAGGCTTTCATGGTTGTTCGAGTGTATAGCGAGGATATGGCAATTTGTTACTTATTGTGGTAACATTTCTGGTAAATTTAAAGTAGTCAACATGTGTCTAATGGTTGTTGTGGTGTTGAAGATTCAATAGATTTTCAAGAAAGATGTATTGGAGGGAACATTATGCATACTAGCCGAAAGTGGTAGAAGAAATATTTACAAAGTAAATGATGCTGAGTAATAATAATAATGTGCATACAAGGTTTTAACGCAAAGATTTTCCAGTCAAGGAAATTGATTCCACTGATTATGCTAGATTTTTATTTGGCTCGTCGGATGAATTTTGTGCAATAGGTGATCTGGAGATTTTAAGTGGTGACTAATAAAATAAGAAATTATTAATCAAATAAGGAATATCTTATATTCTCTCATTATTATTTTTACCCTTGTAATCTTTTGTATAAATGATTCTCAATGTATTTTTCAATCTATGGATTGAGATTCATACCTGATGCAGGAACAAGAGAACTTGTTCGAGCAAGAAAAACTGTTGGAGAGACTCTAGCTGACTGTACAACGCTTTCTAGAGATTCAAGAGTGATAGGTTGATGGTGACCTTTCAGCTGGCTGTTGAGCACTTTCTGGAGGATCTAAGTGAGGATTGAGTAGAGAGGTGGATCGAGAGACGCCACACAGATTATGAAAGGTATGTGATAAGTTAAGAGCACTCAAGCTTCAAGGATTCTCACACAAGAAGGCTGGAGGCGTCAGCTCCTTTCAAAGAAAGAAAAACTAGGTTTTTATTTCATAAAACTTAAGTGATTACATGCTGAAAAGGGACTTTATATACTAGTCCAGCAGCAGATGCCTTTTAGGGTTGAAAATACATTATAATGAAAGGACTAAAGCAAAAATAACAACAAGACATTAGGACCTAATGACAAATAAAAGACTCTTAAACTTAACAGTCACATTCCTACAAAAAAAAGCAAATAAATTTGGTAATTCAAACATAAGAATTTTAAATATGCACCTTGGTCTCTTGTAGCTCCTTATAATGTCTTCTTAAGTTTGTTTAGCAATGATGAACAAAGTTGTATCTCTAAAACCTTGTAAAAGTGGAAAGAATAAAATTGTGGTAGTCTTTAGTTGTTCATAATCTCTTTCTTGTAATTCTTTAGTAAGTTCAGCTTCATGGAATCCTCCATCTTCTATGATTGTTATGAGACTCTCGACAGACTTGTTGAACATCTTACTAAGTTTTCTTGTGCCTGATCTTGTTCTTGGAGCTTATCTCATAATAGGTATATTAATGGGCTCTTCCTCAGCTTCTAGTGAGCTAGTATTGATGTTCTCATCATCTCCTCCCTCTTGAAAAGGTTCTGTTCTAAGAACAGGTACATCTGCATGAAAAGGAGCAAGATCAGTAATATTAAAAGTACGAGATATGGTCATCTCACCTTGCAGCTCAAGCTTATAGGCATTGTTGTTGATCTTCTCTAAAACACGAAAAAGACCATCTCCTCTTGGGGAAAGCTTAGATTTCCTTTGGTTGGGGAATCTTTCATGTCTCATGTGCAACCATACCCAATCTCCAGGTTTAAATGATATGTCTTTTCAGTGTTTATCTGCATTTCTTTTGTACTGCTCGGTTCTCTTTTCCAAGTTTTCCTTGACCTTTTCATGAATCTTCTTAACATAATCTGCCCTGGTTTCTCCTTCACTAGACATATCATCTTGAGGTAAAGGTATAAGATCTAGTGGGGTAGTAGGAGTAAATCCATAAACCACTTCAAAAGGAGAAAGTTTAGCTGCTGAATGTTTAGCATGATTATAAGCAAACTCAATGTACGGTAAGCAAGACAACCAGTTTTTTAGATTCTTACCGACCGTGGCTCTCAACAATGTTGAAAGGGTTCGGTTTACTATCTCTGTTTGACCATCGGTCTGGGGTGGCAAGTAGTTGAGAAGACCAGCTTAGTTCCCAACTTTTTCCATAATGTTTCCAGAAATGACTTAGAAATTTGGTGTCACGATCTGAAACGATTGTTCTGGGAACTCCATGTAGGCGCACTATTTCTTTAAAAAAGGATCAGATATTTGTGTAGCATCATTAGTCTTGTTACATGGTATAAAATGAGCCATCTTTGATAACTTGTCTACAACTACAAAGATAGAATCCTTGTGGTTGATCTTCGACAGACCTAAGACAAAGTCCATAAAGATATCTACCCAAGGTAGGTTAGGAATAGGCAAAGTAACAACCATAGGGGTGTGACCTGAATTTTGCTTTCAAGCAAGTGATGCACTTAGCACAGAATCTTTCAACATCTCGTTTTAGATGTGACCAGTAGAAATGTTCCATAAGTACACTCAATGTCTTATCTCGGCCAAAATGACCCATGAGTCCTCTTCCATGAGCTTCTCCAATCAATAGTTCTCTCATTGATCCCTGAGGAATACAAAGACGCTTTTCCTTAAACAAAAATCCATCATGTTGATAAAACATACCAGATGCAGCCTTGTTGGTCTCCTTAAACAATTCTTGAAAATCTGGATCAGTTTCATACATTGCCTTGATGTGTTCAAATCCCATAATCTTAGCTTCCATTGTGCTGATGAGAGCATGTCTCCTTGATAAAGCACCAGCCACAACGTTATCTTTACCTTTTTTATATTTGATCACATAGGAAAAAGTCTCCACAAACTCAAGCCACTTTGCATGCCTCTTCTTAAGTTTAGTTGGTCCTCTTAAGTTCTTGAGCGTCTCATGATCTGTATGAATAACAAACTCCTCTGACAATAGGTAATGTTGCCAAGTTTCAAGAGGCCTTACCAAAACATAGAGCTCCTTATCATATGTGGGATAGTTAAGTGAAGCTCCACTAAGTTTCTCACTGAAGTAAGCCACTGGTTTTCTTTCTTGCATTAGGACAGCTCATATACACGTTCCAGAAGCGTCACATTCAATTTCAAAGGTTTTATCAAAGTTAGGAAGTACCAAAACAGGCGCATGTGTGAGGCTATCTTTCAGCTTGTTGAATGCCTTCTCTTGTGCTGGTCCCCATTTGAACTCCACATTCTTCTTAATTACTAAAGTGAGGGGTGCAACAACAGTACTAAAGTCTTTGAAAAATCTTCTATAGAAACTAGCCAATCCATGAAAACTCCTCACATGTCCGATTGTTGTTGGGGTTGGCCAATCTTGAATTTCTTTGATCTTTTCTTCATCGACCTTTAAGTCCCGAGAACTTACAACAAATCCTAGGAATACAACTTGATCAGTGCAGAAAGTACATTTCTTAAGGTTAGCATAAAGGTTTT
>JAENJI010000573.1:0-14698 GCA_018901935.1 Pugionium cornutum
TACAGCCGAGTGCACGAGCATTTCAACTTCTACACAAGGAAACTCGGACCAGATAAGCTACCACCTTCAGGACATGCATCTAGAGGAAGTATCCACACCAGTAGTGCCACCAGGAGCAATGACAAGGAGTAGATCAAGAGCACTCTTCCACAAGTTCAGCTTATGGGTGGACAAGCTCCTAGAGGAAGATCGACTAAGGACAATGGGCTAGAAGTAAAAAGAAGAGTCCAAAGGCTTCTAAACAATACAAGGAACTTCAAAGACTTGGGCTTTAGTGGCAAGAGACGTCAGGGCCCAAAGATTCTTAACCCTACTCCAAGTCGAAGACTAGGAGCAAGGCGCGTGCATGCCACAAGGACGGCTACCTTCCATTTCTTGGCCGTGAGGTAAAAAAGGTAAGTTTTCAAATTAGATATTTGCCTCTTTCTGTTTTGCAGGGTAGGATTTAGATGATTTACATTTTTGATTCAAAGACATTTTAGGAATAAGTCCTTTTTCGGTTATGCACTTTTGTAAGTTTTCCATTTCTGCACTTTTGTAAATTTTCCATTTCTTTTCTTGAGTCGACCCAATAAGGTCAAGCTGTCGAGCATATTAGTAAGGCTCCTTCCAGCATTGTAGTTCGACAACCTTTTTGCTAATTAATAAAGATCGAATTTTCTTACAAGTTTTCTCTCAAGAATCTTGTGCGCTTAGAACCTAGTTGAGACCAGCCCTCCTAGCTCTAAGTTTGTGATTTATCACGAGGTTCATCACCCCTCATGTGGTTCACTTCACCCTTCCATCAAATACCAACCCAAAAACCCCTATCCAAGAAGTCTAAGGTCGAGTTTCTCACCTAACCTTCTCCAAACAGCCCACGCGCATATAAGCCTTGAATCGAGGCTTGTATCATTTTGGTATCAGAGCTTAAAGCTCCTAAACCAGGTTGTTTCTATCCTTTAGCTTGTTTTGTTTCTTGTTATTGCATTAGTTTAAGTTCCATTCAAGAAAATCAAAAAAATAACATCTAAACTCATACCGAGTGCATCTAGATCCTACGTGCATCACTAGGTTCTAGAATCATTCTTGCATTGCTATATTCGAACTTTCCTTTTTGTTAGAATCATATTTCCATTATTTTTAAGTTAAATTAAAAAGAAAAGAAAAAGAAAATAGGAAAAATACCTAAAGGATTCGAATTGGACAGCTAGCAATAGTTGTCAAGAAAGTTTCCTTTTTGTTCAGATCTCCATATTTTCGAAATTTCCATTTCTCAGATTTTTCCTTTTTGCATTTTTTGGAATCCTTATAAAAGAAAACCCTCTTAATAATTTAGGAGTAGCATAACTTGTCTTCTTTCTTTGTAGCACGCAATGGCAGAAGAAAATAGAGAAGCAACCGAAGCCATGATGGCCATGTTCACTACCCTCCAAACACAACTCGCATCAATAGGCGAGAGATTGGAGCGCGTGGAGAGGCCTGTGAGATTCCAGGCCATAAGGCACGTGAGAGCTGAGCAAGACCGTCCTGAGGGTCCTGAGCATCTTAGGACACGGCACGAACAGGAGGAGCCCCAGCCAGATGGAGATGAGGACACACAACCTCATAACTATCACCATAGGCCGAGAGGACCTCCACGGCAACCAGAGGCAGAGGATGATGGCTTCGAGCCATATGGTCTTCACCAGAGACCAAGGATCCCTCCTAGACATCATGAGGATGGAGATGAACATGCCTACAACCGGGTAACTCATCCTGATGTTAAGCTAACTCCTCCAAGTTTTGCAGGAAAAGTAGACCCCGAGGCTTACCTAGATTCGGAGAGAATAATGGATCATATCTTTGATCATTACAACCAACCAGGACCTAGGAGAGTCTCAATGGCAGTAGCACAACTCACGGACAATGCCCTCATCTGGTGGGATCGTGAGGTATCTGACAGAAGGAGGAAAAGAATGAGGCCCATAGACTCATGGGTCGACATGAAGGATGTCATGCGACAAAGGTTTGTTCCACCTTACTTTCATAGGGACTTGCAACGTCGTTTTTGTACTCTTAAGCAGGGTACCAGATCAGTAGAGGAGTACTATGAAGAGTTCGAGAAGTTAAAGAACAGATTGGAGCTCAATGATGATGAAGAAGCATTGATGGAACAATTCTTGGATGGACTCCAAGAAAGGATCAACCGCAAGGTGGAGAGGCAAATCTACAATGACTTCAAAGACTTGTTCCACCTATCTGTCCAGGCTGAGCAGCACATCAAACGTAAGAGCCAAGACATCCGCAGCAAGCCTAAGACGCCTTGGGCACCAAGCAACATTCCCAAGCCCGTAGACAAAGGCAAGAGCATAGATATCGAGTCAAGGTTCAAGAGCAAGCCTCCTGAACCCACCCATGACCAGAGAGAGCCTGGTAAGTCTTCTAACCCTCAAAGATCACGTGACATCACTTGTTTCAAGTGTAGGGGTCGTGGACACATCTCAAGGGAGCGCCCAAATAACCGGGTCATGCTGATTACGGAGGCTGGAGAATATGAGTCCCAAGATGAAGAGGACTATGAACCAGAAGAAGAATATGGTGACATTAAGTACCCTGATGTGGGTGAAGTGCTGATCACTAGACGCATCCTCAGTGCAATGGTGGATCCTTCAGAGACCATCCAAAGGGAGAACATCTTCCACAGCCGTTGCACCATCAAGGGCAAGGTATGTAACCTCATCATAGATGGTGGTTCTTGCACTAACGTTGCTATTGCATATATGGTTGATAAGGTAGGTCTAGAGAAGACAAGGCATCCTCGACCATATAGACTGAGATGGCTCGATGACAAAGTGGAGCTCAAGATCCATGAGAAAGTCACCGTGCCATTCAGTGTGGGCAAGTACCAAGACCAAGTCGTGTGCGACGTGGTGCCCATGCAAGCTGGTCATCTTCTGCTAGGAAGGCCATGGCAGTTTGACAAAGAGACCAGACATGATGGCCGAACCAATCTCTACACTTTTGTGCTTGACAAAAGAAAGGTCAGCTTGGCTCCTCTTACACCTGCCCAGGTACACGAGCTACAACTCCAAATGAGTAAGGAAAAGAAACTTATCAAGTCTAATTTTCTTATTCAACCAAGCAATGTCCGGAGAGCTTTAGCCTCGAAGGATTTAATATTACTAATGGTCTTCAAAGAAATTTTGAGTATAGAACAGGAACAGGTAGAGCTACCTCCTGAAGTAGCAACTCTCCTCAACAAATTCCAGGATGTGTTTCCAGAAGAGATACCAGCAGGCTTGCCTCCTTTACGTGGCATAGAGCACCAGATCGACCTAGTGCACGGCGCAGCCCTGCCCAACCGGCCAGCCTACCGGATGAGCCCAGAGGAGTCCAAGGAGCTTGAGAAGCAAGTCAAGGAGCTCCTGGAGAAAGCTATGTTTGAGAGAGCCTCAGTCCATGTGCCGTACCAGTGCTACTAGTGCCCAAGAAGGATGGGACCTGGCGAATGTGCGTGGACTGCCAAGCAATCAACAACATCACTGTCAAGTACCGGCATCCAATACCACGGCTGGATGACATGCTAGATGAGCTGAGTGGAGCCACAGTCTTCTCTAAGATAGACCTCAAGAGTGGATACCACCAGGTCAAGATGAAGGAAGGTGATGAATGGAAGACTGCTTTCAAGACAAAGCAAGGGCTATACGAGTGGACAGTCATGCCATTCGGCTTGACTAATGCCCCAAGCACCTTCATGCGCCTTATGAACCAAGTTCTTAGGGCGTACATCAGTAAGTTTGTAGTGGTTTACTTTGATGATATATTGGTTTATAGTAAGTGCCTACGGGAACACCTCACACATCTTGAGATGGTACTTAAAATCCTTCAACAAGAAGCGCTTTATGCCAATCTCAAGAAGTGCATCTTTTGTACTGATAAACTTGTCTGTTTAGGTTTTGTTGTAAGTTCACAGGGCCTACAGGTTGATGAAGAGAAGATTCAAGCCATACAAGAATGGCCAACACCAGGCAACATCAGCCAAGTAAGGAGCTTCCACGGACTGGCCAGCTACTATAGGAGATTCGTGCCCAACTTCAGCAGTATTGCCTCACCATTGGAGTAGTGAAGAAGAACGTGGGATTCAGCTGGGAGAAGCTCAGGAGAAGGCATTCCAGGCCTTGAAGGACAGCCTTACACATGCACCAGTGCTAGTCCTGCTCGACTTCAACAAGACGTTTGAAGTGGAGTGTGATGCCTCTGGAATAGGCATAGGAGCAGTACTAACCCAAGGAGGGAGACAAGTGGCATACTTCAGTGAGAAGCTAGGTGGTGCCTCACTGAACTACCCCACTTATGACAAGGAGCTTTATGCCCTTGTCCGAGCATTGGAGACTTAGCAGCATTACTTGCTGTCCAAGGAGTTTGTGATCCACACTGATCATGAGACTCTCAAATACCTCAGAGGGCAAACCAATCTCAAGAGGAGACATGCCAGGTGGATGGAGTTCATAGAGACCTTTCCGTACATCATCAAGTACAAGAAGGGCAAAGACAATGTGGTAGCCGATGCACTATCAAGGAGGTTTGCCTTGATATCAACTATGGAGGCAAAGGTCCTAGGATTCGAGCACATCAAGGACCTATACAAGGATGATCCTGACTTTGCTGAGAGCTACAAGGAGTGTGGCACAGGGAGTAATGGAAAGTTCTACATCCATGAAGGATTTTTGTTCCGAGAAAGAAGGCTGTGCATACCACAAGGATCATTAAGGGAGCTTATCATCCGAGAAGCTCATGGAGGAGGACTCATGGGCCACTTTGGTGTCGACAAGACTCTAGCAGTGGTCAAGGAGCACTTCTACTGGCCACACATCAAGAGGACAGTAGAAGCTCATTGTGCAAGGTGCATCACTTGCAAGAAGGCAAAGTGCCAAGTGCAACCTCACGGGTTGTATCTCCCACTGCCCATACCGACGCATCCATGGGTGGATATATCAATGGACTTTGTTCTAGGTCTGTTGTAGTGGTGGACAGATTCTCCAAGATGGCACACTTCATTCCGTGTGCCAATGTCAATGATGCCACGCAAACAGCCGAGCTGTTCTTCAGGGAGATAGTACGGCTTCATGGAGTGCCAAGGACCATCGTGTCAGACAGGGACACCAAGTTCCTCAGCCATTTCTGGAGGACCCTTTGGAGGAAGCTAGGCACGAAGCTACTCTTCTACACCACCTGCCATCCTCAAACCGATGGACAAACTGAAGTTGTGAACTGGACACTATCAACTCTTCTCAGGACTACACTAGGGAAGAACCTCAAGACTTGGGTGGAGTGCCTGCCATTCATTGAGTTCGCCTACAACCGAGCGGTGCACTCAGCAACCAAGAAGACACCATTTGAAGTGGTATACGGCTTCAACCCTCTCACCCCATTGGAACAAACACCACTGCCACCAGCTGAGATGACCAACCTCAACGGAGCATCCAAAGCAGAGTTCATAAGGAGGTTACACCAGAAGGTAGCAGAGAACTTGGAGAAGAGGACCGGACAGTGCGTGACTCATGCCAACAAAGGAAGAAAGGAGGTGATCTTTCAACCAGGCGATTGGGTGTGGCTACACCTACGGCAGGAGAGGTTCCCAAACCTAAGGAGTTCCAAGCTAGCACCAAGAGGAGATGGACCATTCAGAGTGCTCGAGAGGATCAACAACAACGCCTACGGGATCGAGCTACCAGGTGAGTTTAATGTGTCCAATACGTTTAATGTTACTGACTTGGCCCCTTTCCATGCAGATGAACCAGTTTTGAGGACAAAACCTACTGAAGAGGGAGGGAATGATGAGGACATCAGGTCGTACATCCAGCCAGGAGACCAGACTGGCCGACCAAGAAGCTTGCCCGAGACAGCAGGACCATCTGGCACGTCTGCCGGACCAGACAGTACCGCCGGACCCTCGACCTATAGGACCAGACGGGTCAGCATCGCCGATGGAGAGGCCCAAGCTTCCGGCACACTTGGTGGGGACGTGAATGACACCGCCGGTCCCCTGATGACACCGCCGACTCCGGGATCAACTTGGCCGGTCCTGAAGTCATTCCGGCCAGTACCACGCACAATCCAGCCGGTACAGGCCATCCAGCCGAGTACACACACACTTCCACTTCTACACAAGAGGACTCGGACCAAATGAGCTACCAGCTCCAGGACATGCACTTAGAGAAAGTATCTACACCAGTGGTACCTCCAGGAGCAATGACAAGAAGCAGATCAAGAGCACTCCTCCACAAATTCAGCTTATGGGTCGACAAGCTTCTAGAGGAAGAGCAGCTAAGGACAATGGGCCAGAAGAGCAAATTAGAGTCCAAAGGCTTCTCAACAACACAAGGAACATCAGAGACTTGGGCTTTAGTGGCAAGAGAGGTCAGGGCCCAAAGGTTTTTAACCCTACTCCAAGTCGAAGACTAGGAGCAAGGCGCATGCATGCCACAAGGACGGCCACCTTCCATTTCTTGGCCATGAGGTAAGTTAAGGTAAGTTTTCAATAAGAATATTTGCCTCTTTCTGTTTTGCAGGGTAGGATCTAGAATATTTACTTTTATTGAGTCAAAGACATTTTAGGAATAGGTCCTTTTTCGATTATACACTTTTGTATCTTTTCCTTTTGTGCACTTTGTAAGTTTTCCTTTTCTTATTTGGGTCGACCCTAGAAGGTCAAGCTGTCGAGCATATTAATAAGGCTCCTTCCAGCATTGTAGTTCGACAACCTTTTGATTATTAATAAAGTAGAACTTTTTCCCTACGAGCTTTCTCTCAAGAGAGACTTGTGCACTTAGAACCTAGTTGAGACCAGCGCTCCTAGCTCTAAGTTTGTGATTTATCACGAGGTTCATCACCCCTCGTGTGGTTCACTTCACCCTTCCACCGTTTACCAACCAGAAAACCCCTATCCAGAAGCCTAAGGTTGAGTTTCTCACCTAATCTTCTACAAACAGCCCACGCGCATACATCCTTGAATCAAGGCTTGTATCAGCCTGGTTGGAAAATCATCTCCCTTCTCCAATTGTTGGCATGAGTCATGTACTGTCCGGTCCCCTTCTCCAAGTTCTTTGCTACCTTCTGGTGTATCTTCTTTATGAACTCTGCCTTAGATGCTCCATTGAGGTCATCTCTGCTGGTGGCAGTGGTGTTTGCTCCAAAGGTGTTTGAGGGTTAAAGCCGTAGACCACTTCAAAAGGGGTCTTCTTTGTGGCTGAATACACTGCTCGGTTGTACGCGAACTCGATGAATGGCAGGCACTCCACCCATGTCTTGAGGTTCTTCCCTTTTGACTACTGAGAAGAGTCGACAATGTCTAGCTGACTACTTAAGTTTGGCTATCGGTTTGAAGATGGCAGGTAGTCGAGAAGAGCAGATTCGTGCCTAGCTTCCTCCAGAGGGTCCTCCAGAAGTGGTTGAGAAATTTGGCGTCTCTGTCTAATACAATGGTCCTTGGCACTCCATGAAGCCGTACTATCTCCACGAAGAACAGCTTGGCTGTTTGCATGAAATCATTAATATTGGCACATGGAATGAAATATACCATCTTGGAGAATCAGTCTACCACTACAAATATAGCATCTTTGTGGTTGATCTTGGGCAGACCTAGAAAGAAGTCCATGGAAATGTTCACCCATGGATGCGTAGGTATGGGCAGAGGAAGATATAACCCATGAGGGTGCACTCGGGACTTCGCCTTCTTGCAAATGATGCACATTGCACAATGGGCTTCTACTTTCCTCTTGATGTGTGGCAAGTAGAAGTGCTCCTTGACCATTGCTAATGTCTTGTCAACACCTCCTCCATGATACCTCCTCCATGAGCTTCTCGCGTGATAAGCTCTCGTGGTATGTACAATCCTTTTTCTCGGAACAAGAACCCATCATGAATGTAGAACTTGTCATGACTCCCTCTGCCACACTCCTTGTAGCTCTCAGCAAAGTCAGGATCATCATTATACAGGTCCTTGATGTGCTCGAATCCTAAGACATTTGCTTCCATTGTAGATATCAAGGCAAACCTCCTTGATAGTGCATCGGCTACCACATTGTCTTTGCCCTTGTTGTACTTTGATACGAGCATGGAAAGTACACAAAAGGAGAAGCTCATGGCTAGGAATGAACCAGTGGAACATGAAGAAGCTCTTGCACTACCAGCTGGACCATTAACCCGAGCCAAGGCCAAGAAACTCAAAGAGGCAATCAGCTGCATGCTCAACAAGGAGAATGCACAACAAATTCACTTGAGCTTGATTGGAGAAGTGCCTAAAAGCACTCTGATTTTAGTACAAGCTCAAGACAGCATACAAATGGGTATGTGATCCATTTGTACTCTTTTTCTCTTATCCAAGTTTTCTCCCATTGGGTTTTCTTGGTAAGGTTTTTAATGAGGCAAAGGAATCACATTACAAGCAGCCCAATTTGTTTTTTAAAATCAAAAGGAGTTCAATTCAAAATGATCAAAATTGGCGTCATCAAAGGGGGGGGAGTGTCTACATTCATAGTCAAAATAAGAGTTAATGAAGTCAAGGTCTTTGGTCAAGGTCTTTGGTCAAGTCTTCCCTTGTAAATTCAACCATTTTAATGTTGTAGGCTCCTCCTATTTACGTCCCCTTATAGTATAAATAGGGGCTTTCAGTTGTAAACTTGAACATTCAACTTTTTCAAATAAAAACAGCTTCTTTTCTTAAGTTTGAGAGTGATTCTCTTTTTAATCTGATTGGTTGTGTGTAATATCCTTCAGTCAACATTTAGTAGCCTTAGTGTGTAATATCTAAGCTACTATCTTAGGTAAATCAGTAGTCTTTCCGCAGCTACTGTGTGACCCTTCAATCCACAACCTTTGAACAGATTGAATTTCGATTCATTCTGTTGCAAAGCCTATCTCAACCGCATCCAAAAGTGCATTCCTTAGGAGGTTCGCATCATTTGGTATCAGAGCTCACTTCTGATCGGTTATCCCTATCCCTCATCTCCATATCTCTCCATTTCCATCTGTTTAGATTGCATCAGCTTCGTATCAATTTGCATCAGTTGATTAATAAAAAAAACTATTCATATAATTGTACTGTTGTTTTTATCCAATATTACATCAGTTTATAACATCAAAATCGACCCCAACCCATTGCATTTTCAGATTAGAAAATAACACACTCGCAACTCTTCATCTTCCATCGAAAATATTTTTTCAGAACAGGTATTTTTAACGCATTTATTAAGTGTATTTGTAGCTATGTTAGGAGGAAATCAAACTTCAGAAGCACCAAACCTGTTAATGGAGGCTCTAGTAGCAGAAATGAAGAAAGCATTACAAATAGAGCTGGAAGCCATTCATTTGCGGCTTGATGATGTTCAGAACAATAGTAACACAGAAGGAGGCCCAAGGAGAACTAGGAATCCCTTAAGACGTGGCCAAAATAAAGAAACAGAATCCTACTATAGCCATGGCAGTGAAGGAAGTAGGAGAACCCAAAGGAGGCCTAGGCGTGTAAGAGAAGAAAGGGGTCAGCCTAATGACACCTTAGGAGGTCTTAAACTAAAGATACCATCATTCTAAGGCAAAAATTATCCAGACACTTACCTGGAATGGGAGAAGAAGATCGAGTTGGTGTTTGATTGTCAACACTATTCCGAGCTCAACAAGGTCCGCATAGCTGCTACTGAATTTTATGAGTATGCACTCAGCTGGTGGGATCAATTGGTGACTTCCAGAAGACGTAATGGTGAGTATCCAGTAGAAACATGGGCTGAGATGAAAGCCATAATGAGGAAAAGGTTTGTGCCCAGCCATTACCACCGTGAGCTTCACCAAAAGCTAAGGAGACTCAATCAAGGAAGCCAAAGTGTTGAGGACTATTTCCAGGAGTTGGAAACCCTCATGATCAGGGCAGACATTTCAGAAGACAGAGAAGCTTCTATGGCAAGATTTTTAGGAGGACTTAACCATGACTTTCAAGATAGAATGGAGCTGGAACATTATGTGGAGGTAGAGGACATCTTGCACAAAGCTATACTGGTTGAACAACAGTTAAAAAGGAAAAGTTATACTAGGCCAATCTATGGAGCAGCTAACAATAAGCCTAGCTACCAAAGGGAAGGAAAACAGATTGCTAAAGTTGATTCCAAACCTTCAACAACCACTCAAGACGTCAAGGGCAAATCTGAAGCTACTACATCTGCTAGAACAAGAGATGTGAAGTGTTTCAAATGCCAAGGAAGAGGGCATTATGCGAATGAATGCACCAACAAGAAGATCATGATTCTGTTGGATAATGGTGAAATAAAATCCGAGGAAGAAGAAGTCTTTTCTGATTCTTCAGAAGAGCATCTTGTACCTCCTATGGCAGGAGAATGATTGGTAACAAGAAGAACCCTAAGCGTACAAAACAAAACCAAAGAACATGAGCAAAGAGAGAACCTGTTTCACTCAAGATGCCACGTCGAAGGAAAGGTTTGCAGCATCATTATTGATGGAGGCAGCTGCACTAATGTGGCTAGTGAAACTATGGTAAACAAGTTAGGTCTAGAAGTGTTCAAGCACCCAAAGCCGTATAAGCTGCAATGGCTTAATGAGTGTGGCGAAATGAAGGTAAGCAGCCAAGTCAAGGTACCTATAACCATTGGAAAGTACCAAGATGAGATCCTTTGTGATGTTTTACCAATGGAGGCTGGCCACATTCTGCTTGGAAGACCATGGAAATTTGATCGAAAGGTCATTCATGATGGTTACACCAACCAACACTCGTTTGAACACAAAGGTAAGAAGATCACACTTGTTCCTATGACACCACAGGAGGTGTACCAAGATCAGCTCGTGTTGGAGCAAAGGAAAACAGCTGGAACTTCAAAAGAAACCATAAGCACCAAAAGTGACAAAGGCTGTGAGAACAAGAACAAAAAGCACTCAAGTTTCTTTGTGAGAACTGGTGGAGTTTAGAAGGCTCTCGTCTCACAACAACCTGTTCTTTTGTTTATCTATAAGGAAGCTCTCATGAGCTTAACTAACGTTGCACCGGTATTACCGAGTGAAGTGACTTCTGTTTTGCAGGATTATGAAGATGTCTTTCCAGAAGACAATCCAAAGGGGCTACCACCCATCAGAGGCATTGAACATTAGATTGATTTTGTACCTGGAGCCTCACTACCAAATAGACCAGCTTATAGAACCAACCCCGTTGAGACTAAGGAGCTGCAAAGGCAAGTTACTGAGCTAATGGAGAAGGGCTACATCAGGGAGAGCATGAGTCCTTGTGCTGTGCCAGTTCTACTTGTGCCAAAGAAAGATGGCAGCTGGCGCATGTGTGTTGATTGTAGAGCAATCAACAACATTACGGTAAAGTATCGCCATCCAATCCCTAGGTTAGATGACATGCTTGATGAATTGCATGGTTCCAGAATCTTTTCTAAGATAGATCTTAAGAGTGGGTACCATCAAATACGCATGAAGGAAGGGGATGAATGGAAAACTACATTTAAAACTAAGCATGGATTATATTAATGGTTAGTCATGCCATTTGGGTTAACAAATGCACCTAGTACTTTCATGAGGTTGATGAATCATGTTCTTAGAGCTTTCATAGGAGTCTTTGTTGTAGTATACTTTGATGACATCTTAATCTACAGCAAGAATCTAGAAGAGCATGCTAGTCATTCGACATTGGTTCTAAGCGTTCTTAGAAAAGAAAAACTATATGCCAATCTTAAGAAATGCACTTTTTGTACAGATAACATTGTGTTCCTAGGCTTTGTTATAAGTGCAGATGGTATTAAGGTTGATGAGGAGAAGGTCAAAGCTATTAAGGAATGGCCAAGTCCAAAAACAGTAGGAGAAGTGAGAAGTTTCCATGGGCTAGCTGGCTTCTATAGACGCTTTGTCAAGGATTTTAGCACTATTGCTGCCCCACTTACGGAAGTAATCAAGAAAGACGTAGGATTCAAATGGGGACAAGCTCAAGAAAGCTCATTCCAAGCTTTGAAAGAAAAGCTTACACATGCACCTCTTCTATCTTTACCTGATTTTCTTAAAACCTATGAGATAGAATGTGATGCTTCTGGTATAGGTATTGGAGCTGTTTTGATGCAGGATAAGAAACCTATAGCCTATTTCAGTGAGAAGCTTGGAGGAGCCACTCTCAACTATCCAACCTACGACAAGGAATTGTACGCCTTGGTTCGTGCTTTGCAAACTTGGCAACACTACTTGTGGCCTAAGGAGTTCGTGATTCACACTGATCATGAGTCACTCAAGCACTTAAAGGGCCAACAGAAGCTGAACAAAAGGCATGCACGGTGGGTTGAGTTCATAGAAACATTTCCGTATGTCATTAAATACAAACAAGGTAAAGAGAATGTTGTGGCACATGCATTGTCAAGGAGGTATGCCTTAATCTCTACTCTTGATGCTAAGTTGTTAGGTTTTGAACAGCTTAAAGAGCTATATGAAACTGATCCTGAATTTAAAGATGTATACATTGCTAGCAAAAAGTTTGCTTCAGGAAAATACTATCGGCATGAAGGATTCCTATTTTATGATAATAGATTATGTGTGCCTAACTGTTCTATTTGAGACTTGTTAGTTAGGGAAGCTCATGGAGGAGGACTGATGGGGCATTTTGGAGTTGCCAAAACACTTAAGGTCATGCAAGATCATTTCCATTGGCCACACATGAAGAGAGACGTAGAAAGAATATGTGCAAGGTGTGTTACATGCAAACAGGCTAAGTCTAAGGTTCAACCCCACAGTTTGTACACTCCCTTACCCATTCCTACTCATCCATGGATTGACATATCAATGGACTTTGTGGTTGGTTTGCCTAGAACTAAGACAAGAAAGGATTCTATCTTTGTTGTGGTTGATAGATTCTCTAAGATGGCTCATTTTATAGCATGTCACAAGACTGATGATGCATTGCATATAGCCAATCTGTTCTTTAAAGAGGTAGTTCGATTGCATGGAATGCCTAGGACCATAGTTTCTGATAGAGACACTAAGTTCTTGAGTTACTTTTGGAAAACGCTTTGGTCTAAGTTAGGAACTAAGTTGGTATTATCTACAACCTGTCACCCACAAACGGATGGGCAAACTGAAGTAGTTAATAGAACCTTGTCTACTTTATTGCGTGCATTAATCAAACAAAATCTTAGAACATGGGAAGAATGTGAGTTCAAGCTTCAAGCTTCAATGCTTCTGATCTTCAAGGTAAGTACAATGTGAGTTCAAGCTTCAATGTTTCTGATCTTGTGCCTTTCATTGCAGATGAACCAGATTTGAGGTCAAATCCTTTTCAAGAAGAGGGGGATGATACGAGCATGTAAAGCACACAAAAGGAGAAGCTCATGGCTAGGAATGAACCAGTGGAACATGAAGAAGCTCTTGCACTACCAGCTGGACCATTAACCCGAGCCAAGGCCAAGAAACTCAAAGAGGCAATCAGCTGCATGCTCAACAAGGAGAATGCACAACAAATTCACTTGAGCTTGATTGGAGAAGTGCCTAAAAGCACTCTGATTTTAGTACAAGCTCAAGACAGCATACAAATGGGTATGTGATCCATTTGTACTCTTTTTCCTTTATCCAAGTTTTCTCCCATTGGGTTTTCTTGGTAAGGTTTTTAATGAGGCAAATGAATCACATTACAACCAGCCCAATTTGTTGTTTAAAATCAAAAGGAGTTCAATTCAAAATGATCAAAATTGGCGTCATCAAAGGGGGGGGGGAGTGTCTACATTCATAGTCAAAATAAGAGTTAATGAAGTCAAGGTCTTTGGTCAAGGTCTTTGGTCAAGTCTTCCCTTGTAAATTCAACCATTTTAATGTTGTAGGCTCCTCCTATTTACGTCCCCTTATAGTATAAATAGGGGCTTTCAGTTGTAAACTTGAGCATTCAACTTTTTCAAATGAAAACAGCTTCTTTTCTTAAGTTTGAGAGTGATTCTCTTCTTAATCTGATTGTTGGTGTGTAATATCCTTCAGTCTACATTTAGTAGCCTTAGTGTGTAATATCTAAGCTACTATCTTAGGTAAATCAGTAGTCTTTCCGCAGCTACTGTGTGACCCTTCAATCCACAACCTTTGAACAGATTGAATTTCGATTCATTCTGTTGCAAAGCCTATCTCAACCGCATCCAGAAGTGCATTCCTTGGGAGGTTCGCATCATACTTGATGGCGTAAGGTAAGGTTTCTATAAACTCCATCCACCTGGCATGTCTTCTCTTGAGATTGGTTTGCTCTCTGAGGTGTTTGGGAGTCTCGTGATCAGTGTTGATCACAAACTCCTTGGACAACAAGTAATGTTGCCAAGTCTCCAAGGTTCGGACTAGGGCATAGAGCTCCTTGTCGTAGGTGGGGTAATTCAGTGAAGTATGTCACTGGTATTCCTCCTTGGGTTAGTACTACTCCTATGCCTATTCCAGAGACATCACACTTCACTTCAAACGTCTTGTTGAAGTCGGGTAGGACTAGCACTGGTGCATGCGTGAGGCTGTCCTTCAAGGCCTGGAACGCTTTCTCTTGAGCTTCTCTGATACAAGCCTTGATTCAAGGATGTATGCGCGTGGGCTGTTTGGAGAAGTTTAGGTGAGAAACTCGACCTTAGACTTCTTGGATAGGGGTTTTTGGGTTGGTATTCGATGGAAAGGTGAAGTGAACCACACGAGGGGTGATGAACCTCGTGATAAATCACAAACTTAGATCTAGGAGGGC
>JAENJI010000574.1:0-103057 GCA_018901935.1 Pugionium cornutum
TGCGTGGACTGCCGAGCAACCAACAACATCACACTCAAGTACAGGCATCCAATACCACGATTGGATGACATGCTAGATGAGCTGAGTGGAGCCACGGTCTTCTCCAAGATATACCTCAAAAGTGGATACCACCAGGTAAGAATGAAGGAAGGTGATGAGTGGAAGACTGCTTTCAAGACAAAGCAAGGGCTCTACGAGTGGACAGTCATGCCATTGGCTTGACTAATGCCCCAAGCACCTTCATGCGCCTTATGAACCAAGTTCTTAGGGCGTACATCAGTAAGTTTGTAGTGGTTTACTTTGATGACATACTAGTTTATAGTAAGTGCCTAAGGGAACACCTCACACATCTTGAGATGGTACTTAAAACCCTTCGACAAGAAGAGCTTTATGCCAATCTCAAGAAGTGCACCTTTTGTACTGATAAGCTTGTCTTTTAGGTTTGAGTCCTTTTGCACAGGGCGTCCGTAGTAATGTTCACAGGAAACGCCGTGGCCACCTAGCCATACCTGCCGAGCACAAAGCTTATTCGCCTAAATTGGGGCAGCTTCCCTAATAGAGTCTCCTTGGTCGACATTAGAATCCCTATGGAAATTTAGGATTCGAATAGAGATTCGACAAATTAACAGCAGCAGTAATGCCATCACCACTGATCTTCTTTCTACCAAGTTCAACAAAACCTGGATCTCAGCTGGGAAGGCAGCACCAGTCTTCACTTCAACAAGACGTTTATGGAGTGTGATGCCTCTGGAATAGGCATAGGAGCAGTGCTAACCCAAGGAGGGATACCAGTGGCATACTTCAGTGAGAAGCTAGGTGGTGCCTCACTGAACTACCCCACTTATGACAAGGAGCTTCATGCCCTTGTCCGAGCATTGGAGACTTGGCAGCATTACTTGCTGTCCAAGGAGTTTGTGATCCACACTGATCATGAGACTCTCAAACACCTCAGAGGGCAAACCAATCTCAAGAGGAGACATACCAGGTGGATGGAGTTCATAGAGACCTTCCCGTACGTCATCAAGTACAAGAAGGGCAAAGACAATGTGGTAGCCGATGCACTATCAAAGAGGTTTGCCTTGATATCCACCATGGAGGCAAAGGTCCTAGGATTCGAGCACATCAAGGACCTATACAAGGATGATCCTGACTTTGCTGAGAGCTACAAGGAGTGTGGCACAGGGAGTCATGGCAAGTTTTACATCCATGAGGGATTCTTGTTCCGAGAGAGAAGGCTGTGCATACCACAAGGATCATTGAGGGAGCTTATCATCCGAGAAGCTCATGGAGGAGGACTCATGGGCCACTTTGGTGTCGACAAGACTCTAGTAGTGGTCAAGGAGCACTTCTACTGGCCACACATCAAGAGGACAGTAGAAGCTCATTGTGCAAGGTGCATCACTTGCAAGAAGGCAAAGTCCCGAGTGAGACCTCACGGGTTGTATCTCCCACTGCCCATACCGACCCATCCATGGGTGGATATATCAATGGACTTTGTTCTAGGACTGCCCAAGATCAACCACAAAGTTGCAATATTTGTAGTGGTGGACAGATTCTCCAAGATGGCACATTTCATTCCATGTGCCAATATCAATGATGCCACGCAAACAGCCGAGCTGTTCTTCAGGGAGATAGTGCGGCTTCATGGAGTGCCAAGGACAATCATATCAGACAGGGACACCAAGTTCCTCAGCCATTTCTGTAGGACCCTTTGGAGGAAGCTAGGCACGAAGCTACTCTTCTCTACCACCTGCCATCCTCAAACCGATGGCCAAACTGAAGTTGTCAACAGGACACTATCAACTCTTCTCGGGACTACACTAGGGAAGAACCTAAAGACTTGGGTGGAGTGCCTGCCATTCATAGAGTTCTCTTACAACCGAGCCGTGCACTCAGCAACCAAGAAGACACCATTTGAAGTAGTATACGGCTTCAACCCTCTCACCCCATTGGAGCAAACGCCACTACCACCAGCTGAGATGACCAACCTCAACAGAGCATCCAAGGCAGAGTTCATATGGAGGTTACACCAGAAGGTAGCGGAAAACTTGGAGAAGAGGACCGGACAGTATGTGACTCATGCCAACAAGGGAAGAAAGAAGGTGATCTTTCAACCAGGAGATTGGGTGTGGCTACACCTACGGCAGGAGAGGTTCCCAAACCTAAGGAGTTCCAAGCTAGCACCAAGAGGAGATGACCATTCAGAGTGCTCGAGAGGATCAACAAAAACGCCTACCGGATCAAGCTCCCAGGTGAGTTTAATGTGTCCAATACGTTCAATGTTACTGACTTAGCCCCTTTCCATGCAGATGAACAAGTTTTGAGGACAAAACCTACTGAAGAGGGAGGGGATGATGAGGACATCAGGTCGTACATCCAGCCAGGAGACCATACTGGCCGACCAGGAAGCTTGCCCGAGACAGCCGGACCATCTGGCATGCCTACCGGCCCAAGCAGTACCGCCGGACCCTCGACCACAAGGACCAGAGCAACCAGCATTGCCGGCGGAGAGGCCCAAGCTTCCGGCACACTTGGTAGCGACATGGATGACACCGCCGGCCCCTTTGGTGATGCCACCAACTCCGGGATCAACTTGGCCGGTCCTGAAGGTATTCCGGCCAGTACCTCGCACAATCCAGCCGGCACAGCCGATCCAGCCGAGTACACGCGCATTTCCACCTCTACACAAGAAGACTCGGACCAAATGAGCTACCAGCTCCAGGAAATGCACCTAGAGGAAGTCTCTACACCAGTGGTGCCTCAAGGAGCAATGACAAGAAGCAGATCAAGGGCACTCTTCCACAAATTCAGCTTATGGGTCGACAAGCTCCTAGAGGAAGATCGACTAAGGACAATGGGCCAAAAATGCAAGGAAGAGTCCAATGGCTTCTCAACAACACAAGGGACATCAGAGACTTGGGCTTTAATGGCAAGAGAGGTCAGGGCCCAAAGATTCTTAACCCTACTCCAAGTCGAAGACTAGGAGCAAGGCGCGTGCATGCCACAAGGACGGCCACCTTCCATTTCTTGGCCATGAGGTAAGTTAAGGTAAGTTTCAATTCGAATATATGCCTCTTTCTGTTTTGCAGGGTGGGATCTAGAATATTTACTTTTATTGAGTCAAAGACATTTTAGGAATAGGTCCTTTTTCAATTATACACTTTTGTATCTTTTCCTTTTGTGCACTTTGGTAAGTTTTCCTTTTCTTATTTGGGTCGACCCTAGAAGGTCAAGCTGTCGAGCATATTAATAAGGCTCCTTCCAGCATTGTAGTTCGACAACCTTTTTGATATTAATAAAAATAGAACTTTTTCCCCAACAAGTTTTCTCTCAAGAATCTTGTGCGCTTAGAATCTAGTTGAGACCAGCCCTCCTAGCTCTAAGTTTGTGATTTATCGCGAGGTTCATCACCCCTCGTGTGGTTCACTTCACCCTTCCATCGAATACCAACCCAAAAACCCCTATCCAAGAAGTCTAAGGTCAAGTTTCTCACCTAAACTTCTCCAAACAGCCCACGCGCATACATCCTTGAATCAAGGCTTGTATCACTCCAGATTCGAAGACTCTGACTTAGTAGCCTACGCCTTATCAGCAGCTACAGAGCTAGAGACAGAGGAACCAAAATCCTATGGAGAAGGTCTGAGAAGCAGAAATAATAACCTATGGAAAAATCGCAGCTGAAGAAGAAATGGCATCATCAAAGAAAAATAATACATGGACACTTATAGAAAGGCCACCAAATCAAAAGCTTGTAGGATGTAAGTTGATCTTTAAAGTGAAATGGATCCCAAGGGTGGAAAAGCAACGATATAAAACAAGGTTAGTCGCAAAGGGATTCTAACAAAGAGAAGGAATTGTCTATAATGATATCTTCCCCCGAGTGGTAAAACATGTCTCAATTCAATTCGGTTAATGATGTCTTTGGTGGAAAATAAAGATTATGAGTTAGAGCTGCTGGATGTAAAACCCGCTTTTCTGCTGGAGATACAAATGAAAGGATTCTAATGGAACAGCCAGAAGGCTTCATAAGAAAAGGAGATGAAAATAAAGTTTGTCATCTAAAGAAATCTCTATATGGGCTCAAACAGTCTCCACATCAATGGAATTTAAGGTTGAAATGAAGTTAAACTTCCAAAGGGGATATGATACAGCCCTTAGACTTTTGCCTCTTTGCAAGATCTGGAATGGATGATGATGTACACTCAAGCGTTCTTACTTATCATAAAATGAGGTGATCCAGGAACCAGCTGATTTCTAAAAATTTGAATCAGTTTTTGATAATTAATCAATATTTGATGAATTTGAAAGATGGGGAAATGACCAAGTGGAGATGGATGGTGACATCTAAGATGGAGAAGACTCCTAAAGGGGTGCATAGGATAAGACAGAACGACTTCCTAGAAAACGCGACACAAGGCATTTAAGATGAGAAACTAGGAAATTACAAAAATAACTAAGAATGAAAACTAAGAAGTAAATAACATTTTGATTGATCCTTCCTCTTCATTTGCATGAATAATAGGATAGAATGGGTCTTGGTTCATCAAGAGGTTGTGGTAAAGTATTTTGGGCTTGCCTCATTAAAAACCTCTCTTAGAAAACCCAATGGAACAAAATTAAGAGGAAAGAAAAAGAGTACAATCCAAGATACCTCTCTTGATGAGGTTTAGGTGGCTTGAATCACAAACATTGTGGTTGGATTAGCACACACTAAACTGGCATGAATGGTGTTCAGAAGGTGTTGTAGTGTTTTTTTGAGTTTGGCTTGCTTGGACCGAGTGATGGGACCATTGGACATTTGCAAGGCTTCATCTTCAGCTTCCTCTGGTTCTAGCTGTTCCTTAGCTTCCTCATTGGCTTCTTCTTGCTCAGGTTCAAGCTGCTCCTTTAGTTCAGGTTCCTTGCTGGCCATGCTCACATAAAAAAGGGACTCAAAGTTTAAAGTAGAAGGGACTCACATATTTAGACTACGCTACAAATCTAGATAGATGGAGGTCAATGTCAGGATTTGTATTCGTGGGGGGGGGGGGGCGGGGGGAATAGGTCTCATGAAAATCGTATTTTCAATCAGTTGTTGCTTTTTCTACTATAGAAGTGAGTACATGGCTCTGGCTTCTGTAGTAAAAGAGGCACTCTGGCTGTAACATCCAAAATTTTGGATCTTTTAAAAACCTAACTTGCAAAAGAAGCAACGGCTCGAAAACTTTGATATTTGGCTAAAGAAGATCCGACGGGATAAATAAGATATATTTTAAAAGGATCATGGAATATTATTCTTTTGCTTTTGGGGCATGGAATAAATACAAATAAAGTCCAATGTTCAAAATCAAAAAATTGTTCATTAATGGTATAATGGTCTTTTTGCAAATAAACATAGGGTTCTTCACTTCTCTATATAAAGAGCAGCCACGAAATAGAAAAAGAGCTGAGGATTATAAGTGGCAAAGGACTTCCGGATTGTCTCCAAAGCAGCCATCATTCAGCCATCTCGATGGAGAAGCTACCCTAGCCACTTAGAAGAAGGTACAAGGCAGATTAGACCACTTCTAGTATAAAGAAGAAACAACTAAGCAGAACCGATCCAAACAATCTGAAAATTGGTACGAATGTTATTCACTCTTTCATTTAGCTATTTCCGCAACTGGCTTATTAATCCAAATTTTTTGTGAAAGTTATAGATAATTTCCCCATCATGTTATACAAAATGCATATATCCGACCAATTTGGGTAAAATCCAGAAACGGAGACCAAAACGGATTCGGATCAATATGAAAATTGGTGAGTAACTCCATGATATATATATATATATATATATATATCATTCTATTTTCTTTAACTATTTGGAAGATATTATTGGTTTATCGAGTCTGATATGTGCTGAATGCTTCGGCGACCAGTTCATGAAATTGTGTCTTTTGATTATACAAACAAACCCATTTGACCTGAATCTTTGCATGGACATTCAGGATACATAGATCTAACTCTCTGTAGAAGGAGATGCAATTTGAGGATGAATAACATAAAATTGTACGTTGTCGAAGTGAGGGCAATGAATCTACCTGACAAGTGAGAATTGGTGGTCTTTGTAAACCAGTGGCTAAGGTGAGGGGTACTATGTAGATTTTAAGTACAGATCATTAACAAAATTCCTAATTATGCTTGTTCTATAACTTTTGTGACGTAGGCAATTAGGCTGTGCTAGTGGTGTGTTGGTCTATAGCAAAAGTGTCCAGGTCTGGTGAGTTGTAGATCATACGGTGTGATATTATGGTTTAGTATTTATTTCATTGTGAATATACATGTTTATTAATAGAGTAAGTATAATTTAGTTATTAGTTGATGTGGCTGTTAATTTAGGATATGTGTACAGGCGTGAGCGCCTCACTGAGTAACTTGTTACTGACCCCTACTTTTCCTCTTTTCTTGTGTGTGCAGGTTAGTGTGTTTCACAAGAAACTATTGGATTTCATGTTTTTTTTAAGAGATAGAGTTTTGTGTTTTATAATAGGTAACTTACCGTCTCGGCTAAGTAAGCGTGACGGGTATTACAATTTTGGTATCAGAGCCTAGATTTGCGAAACCGTCTGTCCTAGGCGGCAATCATGAGGAAAAATGTTTTCATAACTTGGTTATAAAGTAAAGAGTTTTTAAAATCGTAAAGCATCACTAGGCTAGAATTATTTCAAAAAAATTTTGTGTGCTAATCGAGTAGTAATTGGGTATCCCGAGTACAACCCCAAATTTTATAGTGTCTAGAATTGGGTTTTAAGTTTAAATCTTGAGTACAATTCCAAATGGAGAGCAAATGACGTAGTAATTTGGTATCAAATCATCATAAAGTAAGAATAAGACACTACGAATACACGAAACACTTAAATCTAGGAAAATAATAATTGGTTTTCTTGATTGGTTGTCGACTAATCTAATTGCAAAGAAAGTAAAGACGAGTTAATTCAATAAACAAGAAATATGGACAGGCATTCAATTCGGGGCAATCTTCCTTTGACTAACAATTCTACATGTTCGATTAGATAAATCTTTAAGACTTAGAACATTATCTAGCAGACTAATCCACTCTCGTGGTAACAGCCCATTCACTAGCCTATAGACTACAAGTCTTTTGAATAGCAATCTATCGCCTAGTGATCATTGGGTTGGAGTCTAACGTTGTCCACCTATCGCCTTAGCCATCAACTCTCATTGGCTAAGATGCAATAAGGATGTTTAGGCCTACCTATACGTTCTGTCTACACATCTCAGGAGTAGAACATCATCCATCTAAGCATTGATTAGCTATTTCAATCCCTAACATTAAGCACACTCTAAACATCAGGGTTTTATCATCTAATTTACCTAAACAACCATAACTCAATATCAAATTCGCCTAATCTACCTTACCCACAATCCATACAGAAAACTACTGAAACATTTTCATCAAAACAGTAAACATAAAGAAGTAAAAACAATTAAACATAAGATAAGAGATAAGGTAGAGAAATTCTTCACTGAAAACCAAGAGTTCAAGAACAAAGAGTGAAACCAATCTACTCTCTCTCTCTCTAAAAACGTCCAGAGACAAAAACTAGAAAACATTTGAATAAAACTTGGGTTAAAAGTGCTTAAAAGGGTTTATATAGTATCCCTAACTATTAGGTTTAATATCGGGATAAACCGGTTAGGTAAAAATAGATTTAAGATAATTTGGACTCGGATTGGCCCAAGATTGGCCCATTAGATCGGCCATAGTGAGATTGGGACTCTCATGGCCGATCTGGTGATGGAAAGAGGTTTTGGCTTAAAATCGGCCACATGAGATCCGCCTGATGACCAATCTAGTGATGCGTAGTGAGTAGGTTTGAGATCGGCCACGCTGAGATCGGCCACTTGGCTGATCTCGTGATGGGCTAGAAGGATTCTTGAAATCAGCCAGGCTGGAATCGGCATGATGGCCAATCTCGTGGCTTCCAGGAGACTCCTTGGCCAATTTTTGTTGCTTGATCCCATCTAACTTCTCGTTGTACCTGAAAACATCAAGAAGGTATGCAAGATGCAAATGCATGCACTAACCTATATAGAATGCAATTTCAAATGCCCATGGATGTAAATGGGTGGAGAGAATGCCTAAAATACCAATGAAGACACGAAAAAGATGGTGAAATCCATGGTGAACCAATGTAAAAATCATGGTTATCAACTCTCCCGGATTTGCCTTTTACTCATCCTCGAGGAAAACAAGCAAAAACAAACCAAAAAGAAGAGGATTGAAGATTGGAACCCCTAACCAAAAGCATGCACAAAGATCTAATTGCAAAATCCTTCTCTAAGAGTGTTATAATGCTTGAATCGAGCCTACTTCCGGATACTCTTTGTATGTGCCACAATGTCATGCTTTCTGGCATAACAGCGGTGGAATGTAACAAAAGATTTTTTAGCTATGCGCGATCAAATCCCCTAACTTTTTAAAATTCAATTAAAAGCATAAGTGAATCTTTTCATGCATCAACCAAGACAAGTTCACTTGCTAGGAAAAAATGGTTTCTAAAGTGAGGTAAGTTGGTTAGACTAATCACAAGGGTTCTCTCGAAAAGGAATGAAACTTTCGCAAACACTAAGAGTAAAAAAATGATGCATACAAGGCAAGGCTTTCATCTACCCACGTTCTAGTACAAAACTCTCTATCTCAAACTCAAGTCAATCTCATCCTAATTATTTACCCTTCCGAGGCTTTTTTTGCCTATCTTTTTCTCTTCTCTCACTTTGAAATTCTCTTTTTGGCACTAGGGGGTAGTGATTAATTGGGCTCATTGGAATCACTCTTCTTTTCTAGCTCTTTTTTTTATTTGTTCCTCTACTCTTGATAATTGATCTAGACTTGTTCCTTCTTTACTTTCTTAGAGAAATTTTTCAGTTTGAAACTTAGAGCTATCTCTTACACTTATTAACCGATTATCAT
Organism: Pugionium cornutum; assembly: GCA_018901935.1. NCBI lineage: Eukaryota > Viridiplantae > Streptophyta > Magnoliopsida > Brassicales > Brassicaceae > Pugionium > Pugionium cornutum. Next base: position 8,954 of record JAENJI010000574.1, read on the forward strand.
ACCTTCGTTTCTCTCATTTTCTTTTCTCTTTCTTTTTCTTTTCATCTCATACTCAAACACCCTAGAAAGCCTACCCAAGTCCTAACCTATGCTGAAATTATAATGTGAAGCTAACATCTACATAAAATTCCTAGCCTTGCCGTTCTCAAAACTCAACATGTTTTGCAAAGTAAGCATTCTGGTAAAAAGACCTTACACAAGGTTCACACAAGAGTAATGTTGGTTTCAAGGAAAGGATTGGGTTGGGGAGTGGTGTACCCGTTCCCAAAAAGTGGTATTCGGCCATTCGAGTTAACAGAAGGTGGTATAAAGGTGAAAGAAAACCCGAATGTGTATATGAGTATCCATGAACAAGTCTTAGGAAAGATGCATGTAAGATCATTCCAGTTCCGGTGAAAGTTCTAATTTATGGAAATAGGATCAAATCAGACACATTTCAATCCTCGAGAATGATCTACCTAATAGGTTGTGGTACAATACAAGATTTCCATGTTTCGAAATGGTGCAAGCATCATAGTACTCCTATCAAGGATTCCAATCTTACTCCTAAGTGCAACTTAGTTGAGATAGTCTAACCATGGTCCATATGCAAATGCAACGAAATCCTATATGCTTCTAGACTCAATCCTAACACATGCACTGTAAATGACAATGAAATCTTTTTTTGTTTTTCAAGTTTTTTTCATTTTTTGTGCTTGTATAATACATAAATATATGTAAAATGCAAAATGATTCAAATATAACCGTCAGTGTCCCCCTACGCCAGACTTATCTCTCACCATCTCGGTGAGAAAGTAAATACAAAAGAGAGAGATGAAAATAAAGAAAACAAAAATGATAAAAACAGAGGCAAGTTTGAGTGATTGGTACCTCTTTATTGGTGAGACGGGGTTGAGAGAGATGGTGTGTTCATTCTTTGGTGCGTTGTCATGTAGGTGGAGTAGTCAGGGAGGTCCTCCAGCGTGATAAGCCTGGTGGTTGACCGGAGACTGTCCAAGAGGTTGCCCGGTTCCGCCTTCATGCACGATCGGTCTCGGTCTCCTCAGATCGGCCAAGTGGCCGATCTCACATCCTTGGTATGTGATTGGCAAACTCGCGATCAGCCACAAGGGTAGTTTCCTTCGACTTGCCTTAGCTTTTTTTTCCTTCCCTTATTTGTATCTTGATAGCTTGGACTTGAAGTGTAGATCACTTGGTCTCGATCTTGGGTCTGCCTTTTCTGCCTTGTGCGCACCCAAATTTTCTTCATTGCTAGACTAACCATTGGTAGCTTCACTTGACTCTATAGCCACTCCTTCCTCAAGCATCTCCAGCAAACAGCCTGCTCCCTTGTCGGCGTGGTGCGAGTTCAGCATCTTCTCATATTCCAGGGCCTTCTCATTCACGATAACACAGCCTCCTCTACCTCTTGTGAGTGCTATCTCCAGGGGGTCTTCCACGGCCAGCTCCTCTAGGTGGTCCTGCCCCCATTCTACAAAAGTTTCAACAGAGAATACCTTTCTTTCTAAGGTTGGTTTCTTCAGTGCATCCATGATGTTAAACTTTAGACTTGTTGTCCCTAAATTAAGGTTTATGATCCCCTTTTTTACGTCAATTATAGCTCCAACAGTAGCCATGAAGGGTCTCCCGAGGATTATGGAATCAGTTGGCTGCTTATCCATCTCCAGCACGACGTATGTCGGGAATACTATGTTTCCGACCTTCAATGGCAAGTCTTCTAGAACTCCTATGGGGTACCTTATAGACCTGTCAGCAAGCACCAATGATATACGAGTCTTCTTGAAGTTTGAAAGACCAAGACGTTTGGACACTATCAGGGGCATCAAACTCACAATTGCTTCAAGATCAACCAGACAATTTCCAAAGAGTAGGGGTCCTAGAGTGCACGGCAAAGTGAAGCTTCCTAGATCCTACATTTTCTTTGGCATAGAACTCTGAATTATGGCACTACATTCATGATTAACAATCACTAACCTTTCCTCAAGAACCCTTCTTTTAGCCTGCACGTCTTTAAACAGCTTGTTCACTTTTGGAAAATGCAACACCAAATCCATGAAAGGAAAAGTTACCGAAATCGAGCTTATCAGACTCTTGTACTTCTCGTACTGCTTGTCCAGAATTTGCTTCTTGAACCTCTCTAAGGAGCTTGGGCTTGTAAGGGGGTGGTATGAACGCTGCTTCCTCTCCTCATGTTCCTGCACTAGTCTTCGGAGGTGTCTCCTCATCCACCTTGTTCTTTTTTCAGATGTTTATAGATCAGCATCCTGAGGGGCTTCGATTACTTCATTGGACTCGTCCTATTCAATCCTATCAGTTCCTTCTCTAGGTGGGAGATCTTTCCTACTTTTCAGTGTGATAGCTTGATAGTACTCCCTTGGATTTTCTTCAGGTTTACCAGGGAGTTTACCTTTCGGTGCAGAAGAAGAGGAAGCTATTTGTGCAAACTGGCTGTTCAGCGCCTTAAGATGAGATGAGAGGTGCTTATATTTGGCATTGAGCTCCCCAAAGGCATTGTCTACCTTTCTGGTTGACCTCAGCCATCTTCTTGCTCATCTCTATTGCTCCCTTTCCCTGACCTTCTAAGATCTTTTGCAATAGTACCTTCGTGTCATCTTCTTGAGCAGCATTAGGTGCAGGTGTTACATTGAGTGAAAAGGATTGCTGCCGCTGATTGTATCCCATCTTGGGTTGAAATCTAGGAGGCTAATACTTGGGTCTTGCCACATACTCTACTGGAAATCTTGAGTTGGAGACCTATAGGGCTGGTAGATTTGCTCTTGAGGCTTGAAAGGAGGACACATTAAGTCTTAAGGGTCCTCCTCATTGGTACTCCTGTAGGAGAAATTTGGGTGGCTTCGGTTGTTCTGATTGAAACTTTTCTGATACCCTGAGAATCCTCCAATGTTGTTCATCTCCGCATGACCTTGCTGGAATTCGTTCCCTACTGCTATATACTCTCGGTATCCATCAAACTCTTCTACAAAGTTAACTGCTCGTTGAGACACTTGCAGCACTCTGTCCAGCTTCTCATTCAGTGTCTTCATCTCTCTTATATGCTCATCTTCATAGCCTCTTCTTCAATGTGAGGCTCTATCATAGTCTTCCCGGTAGTTCCCATCACTTTGAGCAAGATTCTCCACCAAGATCATACTACTTTCAGTTGTCTGTCCAATAAAGTTCCCATTGCTCACCGTGTCTAGGAGCATACGAATTCTAGTGAGCACTCCTTTGTATAGGATACTAAGGAGTGACTCGTCTGATAAGCCATGATGTATTGACATAGGAAAATCAAATAAGACCTATCTTGACCTACAAGGCAAGTGTGAGCACGAAAATTCAGTTTGAATAACAAGGGAAATGAAAAAGGAGGGAGTTATTATTAACCACATGGTTAAAATGGTTAAATAGCTACCTTGGGAGAAGAATCAAGGTGAAAAGGACATGTCCATGCTGCACACAGTCTTGGTAACCACACCAAACAGTCATGCCTGCTGCACACAGTCTTGGTAACCACACCAAACAGTCATGCCTGCTGCACACAGTCTTGGTAACCACACCAAACAGTCATGCCTGCTGTCTCCTCTCTTCTCATTGGTTGTTGACAGGCTCCTCCTCTATTCAAACTCATCCACAAGTTTGAATTCGTTTTCTTTGGTGTTCACATTGTAAATCCTCTATAAAAGGGCTGTAAAGACTCAATGTATAATATACTCTTAGGAGATTCTTCTCCATAAGTCTAAGTCATTTCTCATTTTCTCATACTTCTCTTTGAGTTTTCAGATTCAATTCTTCACATTTCTCCTCTATAATCTCAATATTCTTTCATGGTATCAGAGCATAAGATCATTCTCTTATCTTTTCTACTCAAATCTCTCAGTTTCTAATCTAAAATTCTGTCAAAATCTCTCAGTCTTTAGACTAAAAACTCACGGTTTCATTCAACCATAAAAGCTGCTTCCTTTGAGCTCTTCAAAGCCTAACAATGGAGGATACAGTTCAAATTAGTTCCAGCCTGAAACCTACGGTGATAGCAGTAGTTCTCAAAGGCTTGAACTACACATTATGGTCAAGAACCATCAAGACAGCCATTTGTGGCAAAGGACTTTGGAATCACATCTTGGAGGATAATACTCCATCTATAGATGATCCAAAGGAGAAGAAGGATGTGGCAACAAGAAAAGAAGAAGCTAGGTGGTTCCAAGAAGATCAATCAGTCCTTGGATTCCTCCAAAATTCATTGGACCCATCCATTCTTGAAGCTTATTCACATTGTGAAACTGCCAAGTCTCTTTGGGACACTCTCAAGAGGGTGTATGGGGATGTTTCAAACCTCAGCCGTGTGTATGAGGTTAAGAAGGCTCTCAATGATCTACACCAAGAGGATATGGAGTTCACAAAATTCCTGGGCAAGTTCCAGTCAACATGGTCCGAGCTTGACATGTTGAGACCAAGTTCTATGGATCCAAAGGTGCTTAATGAAAGGAAGGAACAAGACAAGATATTTGGGCTCCTTCTCAACCTAAATCCAGCCTTTAAGGATGTGATTAAGTCCATCCTGAGAGAGCCAAAACTCCCTGATTTCAAAGAGGTGTGCTCACGGATTCAAAAGGAGCAAGGCAACATTGGTTTGTTTGGTGGTAAAGGAGAACTAGTCATGGCCAACAAAAGCGTGTTTAAGCAAGAGGATAGGAAAGTGTGATGTGTGAGCATTGTAAGAGGAATGGCCACATCAAGGACAAGTGCTGGATACTTCATCCTCATCTCAAGCCAAACCGGTTCAAGGATTCAAAGGCTAACATCTCTCAAATGGTTGCGACTGAACCGGCAAGTTCATCCAACCAAGGAGGGGAGCTAGCTATGAATGTATCCATGGAGTATGTTAAGAAGAGTGACTTGGAGGATCTCATCAAGGCCTATGCCTCAAAACTCTCCGGTATCACACTCTACTCCCATAAATCGCTTGATAAACCAGATCATAAGTTGGTAGTGGATTCAGGTGCTTCTCACCATATGATTAGCAATGCTAGGTTGTTAAAGAACATTGAACCATGTCTAGGACAAGTAACTATAGCTGATGGTAAGGGTATTCCAATTGAAGGAACCGGAAAATTAAGACTATTTGACAAAGAAACTAATGCATTCTTTGTACCTAAATTTAAGTCTAATCTAGTTTCTGTCAAAAGGGCTACTAAAGACCTCAATTGCAATGTTACATTTGGGCCTAACAATGTTTACTTTCAGGATATTAAGAGTGGTAAGATACTTGGAGGTGGTGTAACTCAAGATGAGCTCTATGTTCTTGAAGACCCTCCAAGCAATTTGGATTCCTTAGCTTTCAAATCTGTGTTTTTGCTAATAAAGATGTCTTATGGCATGCTAGATTAGGACATCCTCATGTTCGTGCTTTAAGCTTAATAATTCCTAATGTCGCTTATGATCACTCAGTTTGTGAGGCTTGTATCCTTGGCAAACATTGTCGTGTTGTTTTCCCTAAATTGTCTACAATTTATGAGCATTGCTTTGATTTAGTACATTCCGATGTTTGGACCTCACCTTGCATGTCTAGAGATAGGAATAAATACTTTGTGACCTTTATAGATGAGAAATCGAAATATACATGGGTTACATTACTTCCATCTAAAGATAGGGTTTATGAGGCATTTATAAACTTTCATAATTATGTTACTAATCAATTCAATGCCAAGATCAAAGTGTTAAGATCAGATAATGGAGGGAATACACAAGTCAAAGATTCAAAGCTTATCTAAACAAACATGGAATACTACATCAAACTAGCTGTCCACACACACCACAACAAAATGGAGTTGCTGAAAGGAAGAACCGACACTTAATGGAAGTAGCAAGATCCATGATGTTTCATACCAATGTTCCTAAAAGTTTTTGGGGAGATGCAGTCTTGGTTGCTTGCTACCTCATCAATCGGATTCCAACCAAAGTCTTGCAAGATATATCCCCATTTGAGGTACTCAATAAAACTAAACCTTCCATTGATCATTTACGTGTATTTGGGTGTGTGTGCTTTGTGTATGTTCCAGGTGATCTAAGAAACAAGTTGGAGGCAAAGAGCATCAAGTGTATGTTCCTTGGATATTCGACAACACAAAAGGGTTATAAGTGCTATGATCCGAGCAACAACAGGACATATGTGTCTAGAGATGTCAAGTTCATAGAAGAACAAGGCTATTATGATCAGAAAGATTGGGAAGGATTGAAGGATCTCTCAAGGTCACCTTCTGATTTGGCTACGAGTTTGAGGTTTCTCTTGAATCATTTGGGAAATGATCTGCCAAAGGATTCAAGACACGAAGAAACAAGAACCTTAAGTAGTTCACAAGATACCCAAGAGAATGAACAAGGGTGGTAACTCAAGAACCAACTCCAATCCAAGAAGAAGCTATGGCCCAAAATCAAGAACAAGACGACTTGGAAGTGGGTATAGAGGAACCTATTCACCAAATGGAAGAGGAAACGGTTGTAGAGGAGGCTGCACCACCTGTTCAGCATTTAAGGAGGAGTACTAGACTTAGGAACACTAGGGTATTCTACAACAACCAGGCCGTGGCTCATCCCATACAAGCTGTTTGTTCCCTTGACCTCTTGCCATCTAGTCATCAAGCATTCCTTGGAAAGATTGAACAAAGTCAGATTCCAAGGACTTATGAAGAAGCTAAGAGCAAGAAAGAATGGTTAGATGCAGTAAGAGATGAGAAGGGAGCTATGGAAAGGAATCATACATGGGATATACAAGAACTTCCCAAAGGCAAGAAGGCTGTGAGTTCCAAGTGGGTGTTCACCATCAAGTATAAGAGCAATGGGGACATAGAAAGGTACAAGGCACGTCTAGTTGCAAGAGGTTTCACTCAGACATATGGAGAGGACTATACTGATACATTTGCACCGGTGGCTAAGCTACACACTGTAAGGGTTGTTCTTTCACTAGCTACGAATCTGACTTGGGACTTATGGCAAATGGATGTCAAGAACGCATTCCTACAAGGAGAACTTGAAGAGGAAGTGTATATGACTCCACCACCAGGCCTTGAAGATCTTTGCAAAGAGGGACAGGTTCTAAGACTTAGGAAGGCAATATATGGGTTGAAGCAGTCACCAAGGGCCTGGTATCACAAATTAAGCTCCACACTTACTGATAATGGGTTTAGGAAATCCCATTCAGATCATACTTTGTTCACTCGTCAAAACTCCAAAGGAATCGTGGCGGTCTTGGTTTATGTGGATGACCTTATCATCACAGGAGATGATAAGGAAGGAATTCAGTCCACAAAGGCCTTCTTAAACAGATCATTTGACATCAAGGATCTTGGAGAGTTGAAGTACTTCTTGGGTATTGAAGTGTGTCGGTCTCAAGAAGGGCTCTTTCTATCCCAAAGAAAGTATGCTCTTGATCTGTTGACAGACACGGGAAAGCTTGGGGCTAAACCGGCCAAAACTCCTCTTGAAGATGGCTACAAGGTCAACGGAAAGGGGAGAAAGCTGATGAGTTATTTAAGGATGTTTCTCAGTATAGGAGACTAGTTGGGAAGCTGATCTACCTCACCCTCACACGACCAGACTTGTGTTTTGCTGTGAATCAAGTGAGTCAACATATGCAAAAGCCTACTGTATATCATTGGAGCATGGTAGAAAGGATCCTTAGATACATCAAAGGATCTCCTGGTCAAGGTATATGGATGGGCAAGAATGGGAACACTGAGATTGTCGGGTATTGTGATGCGGATTGGGCTGGTGATAGGGTGGATGGAAATCAACCACTGGGTATGGCACCTTCGTTGGTGGGAACTTAGTCACTTGGAAGACTAAGAAGCAGAAGGTGGTATCATGTTCTAGTGCTGAAGCAGAATATAGGGCTATGAGGAAGCTGACAAATGAAGTAACTTGGCTCAAAGCACTCTTGAAAGATTTCGGTATTACACAACCAGGGCCAATTACCTTCCATTGTGATAATCAGGCAGCCATTCACATAGCTTCAAACTTAGTGTTTCACGAGAGGACCAAGCACATAGAGATCGACTGCCATAAGGTTAGGGAGAAAGTTCAAGATGGAACCATTCTGCCATGTTATACAAGGAGTGAAGACCAGCTAGCTGACATCTTCACAAAGGCAGCAAGTCTCAAAGTTTGCAAGAACATCTTTAGCAAACTTGGGCTTGTTGATTTATCACACCCATGATCAAAGGTCTCCTAATCCAAGAGCAACACACTCTTTTTCCCTTATTAAGGTTTTGTCCCAAGTGGTTTTCCTTAATAAGGTTTTTAATGAGGTGTTGCCTTGGGTTCCCAAGTTTAAGACTTTAGGGTGATTCCAAAGTCTTTAGCTTGAGGGGGAGTATTGACATAGGAAAATCAAATAAGACCTATCTTGACCTACAAGGCAAGTGTGAGCACAAAAATTCAGTTTGAATAACAAGGGAAATGAAAAAGGAGGGAGTTATTATTAACCACATGGTTAAAATGGTTAAATAGCTACCTTGGGAGAAGAATCAAGGTGAAAAGGACATGTCCATGCTGCACACAGTCTTGGCAACCACACCAAACAGTCATGCCTGCTGCACACAGTCTTGGTAACCACACAAAACAGTCATGCCTGCTGCACACAGTCTTGGTAACCACACCAAACAGTCATGCCTGCTGTCTCCTCTCTTCTCATTGGTTGTTGACAGGCTCCTCCTCTATTCAAACTCATCCACAAGTTTGAATTCGTTTTCTTTGGTGTTCACATTGTAAATCCTCTATAAAAGGGCTGTAAAGACTCAATGTATAATATACTCTTAGGAGATTCTTCTCCATAAGTCTAAGTCATTTCTCATTTTCTCATACTTCTCTTTGAGTTTTCAGATTCAATTCTTCACATTTCTCCTCTATAATCTCAATATTCTTTCAGGAGGCATTGTGCTGTGTAGTCCTTGAAACTCCCTCATGCTTCAAAGAATCTTTCATTACCGTGCTGCATAAAACTGGAGATGTCATTCCATAACCTTACCGTCCTTGAGACCGAGAAGAACTTGGCAAGAAAGAACTTCTTGCATTGCTCCCATGACGTGATGGCATCATGTGGCAGATTTTTTTCCCACTTGTGGGCCTTATCTCTTAGAGAGAATGGGAACAACCTTAGCTTCAAAGCATCTTTTGAAATCCCATTGATCTTGGCAGTTCCACAAAGCCTATCGAATTGGTTCAAGTGATCTAGGGGATCCTCCATTGGCATATCGTGGAACTTGCTTCCATGCACCACATTGATCAAGCTTGTCTTGATCTCAAAGTTTTTGTTCTCCATAGGGAGTGGGTGAATTCCAGTTTGGTACCCATATACGTTTTGATCATGAAAAGTCACAACAACTCGTTGAGGCCTTTGTGGGTGCATTGGACCTTTGCTCTCCATGCATTCTAATTTTGACCTCCAGTTTCTTGAGTTTCATTCTCAGCATTTTGTGGCAGGTTCTGGTCGTGGTGTTCCATCTCCAAATTCCTCCTTAGGTGATTTGGTCGCTCTCTCCTTGCTCTTGAAGCTTCTCTTTCCAACTGCAGAATGTCAATGTCACTAGATTGCAGGCTTATGTGTCCGCGGCTTCTTATGTTCATGCCCCTGAAAAAACCAAGTAATTGTAGTCAAAAGAAAAAGAAAATAAAAACATAGTCTCTAAGTGAATCAAAATCCTAATGGCTATAGCTAACTCCCCCGGCAACGGCGCCAAAAATTTGATGGGGTTTTAAGTTTTAATCCCGAGTACAACTCCAAGTGCAGAGCAAATCGAATAGTAATTGGGTATCTAGGCAAATACTAATTGGTTTTCTTGATTGGTTGTCTACTAATCTAATTGCAAAGAAAGTAAAAACGAGTTAATTCAATAAACAAGAAATATGGACAATGTGCAATGCATTCGATTCGGGGCAATCTTCCTTTAACTAATGATTTTACAGGTTTGATAAGATAAATCTCTAAGACTTAAAACACTATCTAGTAGACTGGTCCACTCTCGTGGTAACAGCCCATTCACCAGTCTATAGACTACAAGTCTTTTGCACAACAACCTATCGCCTAGTGATCATTGGGTCCAAGTCTAATCCTGTCCACCTATCGCCTTAGACATCAACTCTCGTTGGCTAAGATGCAATAATGATGTTTAGGCCTACCTACACATTCTGTGTACACTTCTCAGGAGCAGAATATCAACCATATAAACATTGATTAGCTACTTCCGTCCGTAGCATTAATCACACCCTAAACATCAAAGATTTTTCATCTAATCTACTTAAACAACCATAAATATCTGATTCCCCTAATCTACATTACCCACAATCCATACAAAAAACTACTCAAACATGTTCATTAAAACAGTAAGCATAAAGTAGCAAAAGCAATTTAACATAAGATAAGAGATAGGATAGAGAAATCCTTCACTAAAAACCAAGAGTTCAAGAACAAAGGTTGAAACCAATATCTTCTCTCTCTAAAATGTCCAGAGACAAAAACTAAAAGAAACTTGAATAAAACTTAGGTTAAAAGTGTCTAAAAGGGGTTTGTATAGTATCCCTAACAATTAGGTTTAATCCCGCGACAAAGCGGTTAAGTACAAATAGGTTTAAGATAATTTGAGCTCGGGTTGGCCTGAGATTGGCCCATTAGATTGGCCATGATGAGATTGGGGTCTCATGCCGATCTGGTGATGGGAAGAGGTGTTGGCTTAAGATCGGCGACATGAGTTCCGCCTGATGACCGATCTGGTGATGCGTAGTGAGTAGGTTTGACATCGGCCAGGTTGAGATCGTCTAGATAGCCGATCTCGTGATGGGCTGGAAGGATTCTTGAGATCAGCCAGGCTAAGATCGGCATGATGGCCAATCTCTTGGCTTCCAGGAGACTCTTTGGCCAGTTCTTCTTGCTTGATCCCGTCTAATTTCTCGCTGTACCTGAAAATATCGGGAAGGTATGCAAGATGAAAATGCATGCACTAGCCTATAGAATGCAATGCCAAATGCCAATGAATGTAAATGGGTGAATAGAATGCCTAAAATGCCAATGAATACATGAAAAAGGTGGTGAAATCCATGGTGAAACAATGTAAAAACCATGGTTGTCAATGTGGCAAACGAGTGATAATGTATCACTTAGAACAATGGAATGTTCCTATCTTATGTGTGTTCTAGAGAGAAAAAATCCGAAGGAAGAGATCTTTTATAAAGCACACTAGCCACATTTTTTTCTTACATGTGAGGAGCATATAAGTGGTTATCTAAGAATGAAGTAGTGACGAAGTACACCATATCATAGATCCTAAGACATATATGTATAGGAATTAAATATGAATAGGCAATATCAAACATCTTTGGTACAAGATTCGGCATCGACACATCAATCATATTTGGTCATACATTTTGCAACGCTGAACTTGTATCGAGAGATGAAACGCTAGTACCAATGGAATGGTATAAAGAGGGAGTTGAGGGAGTTCAGGCTGCGGTTTAGAAGACCTTATCGAATCATGAAAATAGTAGATGAAGTGACTTATAAGTTGCAGTTGGCTCACAAGTTAACAACTGCATATACATGTTCATGTGTAAGTATCATGTAATGTGGCTGGAAGACATGAGAAAATTGTTTACCATAAACCAAAAGACTCATAGATGGATTTGATTATCGTGGACAATGGATGACTTTTTGATCAAGAGGGTATTAGAAGTACACTTCTTGATAAAGAAAACAAAATATCTTCATTATGGATGAATGGTAGATAAATAAACTTTGGAAGTAAAAAAAACACTTATTATTGAGTGGTGAAGTGTTTATTAAGGATGATAAATAAGGAACTCACTAGAGATGGTGAACCACAAACTTTTTGATGACAGTGAATAAGGAAATTCACTAAAATACCATGAAAAATTAAGATCTTAGTAATAATGGTGAAAAGAACATCACTAAAGATAGTGAAAATTGTTTTGCAAAAAATTGTGAGAAGAAATTATTCACATTTAGATATCTATCTAATAATAAAATAACTTTTTGGAGATTTTGAGAAAGTGCCTCCAAGGGAAAAGCATGGAAACATAATCTCCAATATCACTGGAGACCCAAAAATAGTGTTAGGAAAACACTGTGACGATTGACAATTTGGATAACAATCATGGAAATCAGCTTGGCAATCAGAGTGAACGCAATAGAAATGGGTCATAATCCATAGGTTTGATGAAGTCATAAAGGTCATGACTCTCAGTGTTATCTATTATGGTGTAAAGGTTAGAATGTATCTTTTTGCGATAGATGTCGCTAGAATGACACAACTACATGAGAAATATTAAAAAGATCTAACTAGATGTGGAAAATTCCAAATCAAAGCTTGATAGCTATTCGAAGGACCAGTGACTTATCTAAGCCGAGGAAGCTATAAAAAACTTGACTATTGTCTCCTCAACTTGTTGCTAAACAAGGATGTATACTGGTACGTTAGTTGTTTATTAGCCGTGATTTGTAATGAGATAATTGTTGGAGGATACCAACAAGAAATGTGGTATATGCTTTAGAACAACTAGATGGATAATTGTTCGTATAAGCTCTCACAGTTAACAACTATGACACTTTACTTCACATGTGTTCAAATGGACATGCATCAACTCCACCATACTTATGTTTGAGATGATATTCTACTCGATCATACGCTGTAGAGATGCAGAGTGAAACCTTAGAAATTGTAGTTCGAATTAAATTCAAAACGAGTACAAAATAAACCCAAATAGGACACTGGGCGATACCAAGTGATTGTTATGAAGGCCAGGGATTCATTATTAAACAGGTCATGCTAGAAAATCATACAAGATGCCAAGCAGGAGGACACTCCAGGAATTGGTCAAATTGGTATGTAGGATAAACCATTTTCTACGAACTGAAACACTTAGAGAATGAATCTAAAGATTTTGGTGCAAATTCAAGTGGGGGAGAAGTATTCCAACGAATTCATTTCAAGTCGAGGAGAATTGTAACATCCCGAATTTTAGATCTTTTAAAAATCTAACTTGCAAAAAATGCAACGTGTCAAAAATTTCGGTATTCGGCTAAAGAAGATCTGATGGGATAAATAAGACCTATTTTAAAAGGATAATGAAATATTATGAGTTTGTTTTTGGGGTATAATAATAAAGACAAGTAAGCCCCAATGCTGAAATCCCAACTATTATTCATTAATGGCATAAAGGTTTTTTTGCAAATAAACCTAGGGTTCCTCATCTCCTCTATATAAAAGAGGAGCCACGAAATAGAAACGGGGCAGAGGATTATAAGTGGCGAAGCCCTGATGGATTATCGCCAAAGCAGCCGTCGATTAGTCACCTCGATGGAGAAGCCACCCTAGCCACTTAGAAGAAGATAGAAGAAAGATTAGACCACTTCTAGTAGAAAGAAAAAACGACTAAGCATCACCGATCCAAACAATCTGAAACTTGGTAGGAATGTTATTGACTCTTTCATTTATCTACTGCCGTAGGAGGCTTGTCATTCCGAGTTTCTTGTGAAAATTATAGATATTTTCCTGAACATGTTATACAGAATGCATATATGCAACCAGTTTGGATAAAATCCGGAAACGAAGACCCAAACGGATTCGGATCAAACTAAAAATTTGTGAGTAACTCCATGACATATATATATATATATATATATATATATATATATATATATATATATAATTGTCTCCAATATATCATTATGTTTTCTTCAACCATTTGGAAGATATTGGTTTATCAAGTCTGATATGTGCATAATGCTTTGGCGACCAGTACGTGAAATTGTGTCTTTTGATTATAAAAACGAAACTCATTAGACCTGAATCATTGCATGGACATTCAGGACACATAGATCTAGCTATATGTAGAAGGAGAAGCCATTTTAGGATGAATAACATACAAATGTACGTTGTCAAAGTGAGGGCAATGAATGTACCCGACAAAGAAGAATTGGTAGTCTTTGTAAACTAGTGGCTAAGGTGAGGGAAGATCTATGGATTTTAAGTACAGATGCATTAACAAATTTCCTAATTATGCTTGTTCTAAAAATAGATAATTGTGTGGTCAATAATTACTTGCAATTGAGAAACTTGTTTGGGTGATTAGATATCTATTATGTTAATAGTAACATGGTAACTTAATACTTGAATAGTTTTACATTAAGAAGAATTGTTAAATTGTCCCAACATACACGGAGAGGCTGCGTTGGTGGTGTGTAGGTCTACAGCAAAATTGTCCGTATCTGGTGAGCTGGAGATCTTGATTTTCCTAACGTACGCAATGAGGTTGCGTTAGTGGTGTGTTAATCTACAACAAAAGTTTCCATTTCTGGTGAGCTTTAGATAGTGATTTTTCTGACGTATACAATGAGGTTGCGTTAGTGGTGTGATGGTTTACAGTAAAAGTGCATGTGTCTAGTGAGCTGTAGATCTTGATTTTCTTAAGTGGAGAATGAGGTTGTGTTAGTGGTGTGTTAATCTACAGCAAAAATATTCGTGTCTCATGATCTGTAGATAGTGATTTTCCTGACGGTAATTAGGTTGCATTAGTGGTGTGGTAGTCCACAAAAAAAGTGCCCGTATCTGGTGAGCTATAGATTTTTTTGACGTAGGCAATGAGGCTGCGTTAGTGATGTGGCTATTAATATAGGATCTATGGACAGCCGTGAGCACCTCACTGAGTAACTTGTTACTCACTCCTATTTTTCCTCTTTTCTAGTGTGTGCAGGCTGGCGTGTTTCACAAAAAATATTGGATTTCATGTTGGTGTTTTAAGAGATAGAGTTTTATGTTTTATAATCAATAACTTATCGTCTCGATTAAGTAAGCGCGACAGTTGTTAAAGAATAAGTCTCATGGAAATCGTGTCTTCAGTCAGTTGTTGCTCTGTCTACTATAAAAGCCGAATACATGGTTCTGGCTTCTGCGGTAAAAGAGGCAATCTCGCTGAAAAGAATATGTGAGGAACTAGGATGTAGACAGGAATGTGTGACGGTGCACTGTAACTCTCAAAGTGCACTAGCCCTAGTGAAAAATGTTGGGCATCATGAAAGGACCAAGCATGTTGACACAAAATTCCATTGGATATAGTAGCTAAAGGTATAGTTCATTTATCAAAGATTTATACTTCAAAGAATTCAGCATATTTTCTAACAAAAACAGTATTTGTAAATAAATTTGCTGTGCTGTGAACTCCTAAACGTTTGCTACTGTTAAGAAAGTTCTAGGTAACTCTCTCTCGCTCAAAATCTCACCACGAGAGTTGATGGTCAACACGGTTATCAACCATGAAGAAAGTGAGTTACGTGTGGAGCTTATGAGACCGAGAACTAGATCTCGGTTTGAGGTGGAGTTGTTTGTTGGAACCTTTTCTCAAAGAAAAAAGGAAGAGAAGAGGTTGGATTGTGATATCAGATACTAACCTGGGGAAGTGAAGAGTCGAGTTCGACATAGAACATGAGCTCCGAACGGTGGATAAGTTGATAGAACTGTGAAGACGCTGTTTCGACAAGATCTAGGGTTTGTGAGAAAAATATCAAGTTGTTGTGTGAGTCAATGTGGAGTTTATTAAGGTTGACTTCAGTCAACGATCAAATCTTTGGGTTTGTGGATTGGGCCTAAAGTTATGAGGAGGAAAAATTATCATTGGGTTTGTTATTTAAAAGAAATCAAAGAAGACTTTTAAGAATAAGCGCAAGGTGACACATCAGGAAATCAAGAAAGTTGATGTTGATCTAATTATATTAGAGAGGGAATCAGAGAAAGAAAAAGCTACAGAGCACAGAAAAAACTACCAAAGAGAGAAAGAGTTTCTTGTTGAGTTAATTTATGCGACTATGTTTTGTTTATCTTTGTAATTGTATTTTTATATTGTTTTGTAAAATATTGGAATTCTTATTAGTGGATTAGAGAGGACCCGTTTTTCCGAGATTTATCTTCTTTGAATGAAGCTCCTAAATTATCTGTGTAAAATTGATTACAACTAAAATTCTTAATCGGAAATCACAATTTAATTCTAAACATGAATTCTAAAATTTATAATTATTGAATTTCAATCTAAATTGATAATATGATATATTACAACAATTTATTTAAGTAATTTCTAGATCTAATTTACATTTTATTTTATTATTTTTGTAACTATTTAGCACATGTATAAACTGACAGTTTAGTATTTGTATTTTATGTTTCACTAATAAAATTCAAATAGAACCATCAATTTCTATAGATTCGATCCATAAATATTAGTTGTAAGTAGTTTCATGGAAACCGTGTCTTCAGTCAGTTGTTGTTGTGTCTACTATAGAAGCCGAGTACATGGTTCTGGTTTCTGCGGTAAAAGAGGCAATCTGGCTGAAAAAAATATGCGAGGAACTAGGATGTAGACAGGAATGTGTGACGGTGCACTGTGACTCTCAAAGTGCACTAGCCCTAGCGATAAATGTTTTGCATCATGAAAGGACCAAACATGTTGACAAGAAATTCCACTCATATGGGATATAGTAGCTAAAGGTTTTCATTTATCAAAGATTTATATTTTAAAGAATTCAGTATTTTTGTAACAAAAACAGTATCTGTAAATACGTTTTAGTTGTGTTGTGAACTCCTAAATGTTTGCTAGTGTTAATAAAGTTTCAGGTAACTCTCTCTCGCTCAAAATCTCAGCACGAGAGCTGATGGTCAACACGGTTATCAACCATGGAGAAAGTGAGTTACGTGTGGAGCTTATGAGACCGAGAACTAGATCTCGGTGTGAGGTGGAGTTGTTTGTTGGAAGCTTTTCTCAAAGAAAAAAAGAAAAGAAGAGGTTGGATTGTGATATCAGATACTAACCTAGGGAAGTGAAGAGTCGAGGTCGACATAGAACTTGAGCTCCGAATGGCGGATAAGTTGATAGAACTGTGAACACGCTGTTTCGACAAAATCTAGGGTTTGTGAAAAAAATATCAGGCTGTTGTAAGAGACAATGTGGAGTTTATTAAGGTTGATTTCAGTCAACAATCAAGTCTTTGAGCTTCTGGATTGGGCCTAAAGTTATGAGCACAAAAGATCAACATTGGGTTTGTTATTTACCCAAAGAAATCCAAGAAGGCACTTAAGAAGAAGCGCAAGTTGACACTTCATGAAATCAAGAAAGTTGATGTTGCTCTAATTATACTAGAGAGAGAATCAGAGAAAGGAAAAGGTACAGAGCATAGAAAAAGCTACCGAAGAGAGAAAGAGTTTTTTTATTGAGTTAATTTATGCGACTATTTTTTATTTATCTTTGTAATTGTATTTTTATATTGCTTTGTGAAACATTGGAATCCTTATTAGTAAATTGGAGAGGACCGGTTCTCCCGAGATGTATTTTTTTTGAAGGAAAGTCCTAAAATTATTTGTGTAAAATCGATTACAACTAAAATTCTTAATCGGAAATCACATTTTAATTCTCAACATGAGTTCTAAAATTTATAATTATTGAATTTCAATCTAAATTGATGATATGATATATTACAACAGTTTAGTTAAATAATTTCTAGATCTAATTTGCATTTTATTTTATTATTTTCGTAACTATTTAGCACGTGTATAAACTGACAGTTTAGTATTTGTATTTTATGTTTCACTAGTAAAATTCAAATGGAACCATCAATTTCTATAGAATCGATCCATAAATATTAGTTGTAGTTTTAAGTAAATTTTAAACCTCACATATCAGTTGTCTCCATGTTAAACGCTTCCATCCTCGTTTTCGTACCCTTTTGTCTATTACTAATAACAGTTTTTTTTGCCAACATAATATTATTAATTTGCAATATCATTGTTTACAACTGGAAATAAAAATAACGGACAACATTGAAAAATATTCCAGTTAACAGATGAAGTAATAACGGTAGATGCTAAATTGTGAGCTGTTTGATTTGCTGATCGCGGTTGATAAGAAAATGTTACTCCATGAAACATTGTTATCCAACACCTAATTGTGTAATGTTGAAGATGTAAGTTAGATCCTTTTACATTGAGGAGATTATTTAATGTAAGATTATCACCCTCAAAAGCAACATACTGATACCCCAAAGACCAAGTTGATTGTAAAGCCCAAATAAGATCAGATAACTCAGCTTCAATAAATGTAATTTTGCCCTAAAATTTCCCTTGGATAGCATGCAGAAAAATACCATTGTCATTCCGTATGATCCAACCTGGACCAGAGTGGACATTTCCATTACGATGTGCGGCATCATAATTACATTTAACCTAATTCTTCGGAGGTACTTTCCACTGAACTTGATTAGATGTAATACTTAGTGAATGGTTTCTTATTTGTTTAGGTAACAGATGATTGGACCATTCCCGGGCCTCGTCGTGACTTAGCTGTAGCAATATATCATCCAGAATATTCTTTTTGTTAAAGAATAAATCATTTCTTGAATTTTAGATCCGCAAAAGTAAGAAAAACGGAAGATGCTTGTGTGGAGAGTCAATTGGACATTTACTGGAGCTAGCCATAAGATATTTGATATTATCATATATAGTAGAGTTGATTTGACAAATGGTGGAAGTAAGTATGCCCACCTTTCTCCATGTCATCTCAATAGAAGGACAAAGAAAAAAAGTATGTAACTCTGTTTCTTCGAAATCACAACATCGATAACATTTATTATCTTGAGAAAATTTCCGATAAAATAAGTTGGATTTAACCGGTAAACTTTTTCATAATAAACGCCATAAAAATGTTTGTATTTAGGAGGGATATTAATTGCCCATATATCCTTTGCAAGATCCGGGTGTTCCACCAGCGGTGGATGATCAACTATCAGGTTGTGCGGAGAAATGTGTACAGCATGTCGATATCATGATTTGACAGAATAAGAACCATTATTCGTATAACTCCATACCCAAGCATCCACATTCTGTGTAACCGGAAGGAAGATTTTGTAAATGAGGTGGTGGTCTTCCTGCTCTATCAAATCATTAATCGTTTGTTCATCCCATTAACCAATTTCTTTATTTAAAAAAACATCAACCGTAAGATTTGGATTTGTATATGATAAACATCTTTTTTCTTAGTGAATGGTTTCTTATTTGTTTAGATAACAGATGATTGGACCATTCCCGGGCCTCGTCGTGACTTAGCTGTAGCAATATATCATCCAGAATATTCTTTTTGTTAAAGAATAAATCATTTCTTGAATTTTAGATCCGCAAAAGTAAGAAAAACGGAAGATGCTTGTGTGGAGAGTCAATTGGACAATTACTGGAGCTAGCCATAAGATATTTGATATTATCATATATAGTAGAGTTGGTTTGACAAATGGTGGAAGTAAGTATGCCCACCTTTCTCCATGTCATCTGAATAGAAGGACAAAGAAAAAAAGTATGTAACTCTGTTTCTTCGAAATCACAACATCGATAACATTTATTATCTTGAGAAAATTTCCGGTAAAATAAGTTGGATTTAACCGGTAAACTTTTTCATAATAAACGCCATAAAAATGTTTGTATTTAGGAGGGATATTAATTGCCCATATATCCTTTGCAAGATCCGGGTGTTCCACCAGCGGTGGATGATCAACTATCAGGTTGTGCGGAGAAATGTGTACAGCATGTCGATATCATGATTTGACAGAATAAGAACCATTATTCGTATAACTCCATACCCAAGCATCCACATTCCGTGTAACCGGAAGGAAGATTTTGTAAATGAGGTGGTGGTTTTCCTGCTCTATCAAATCATTAATCGTTTGTTCATCCCATTAACCAATTTCTTTATTTAAAAAAATATCAACCGTAAGATTTGGATTTGTATATGATAAACATCTAGAAGCACGTGGTGGAAAAAATAGTAACCAGTTTGTGTCCCCGATTTGTGTAAATGTACCATTACCTATAATCTTTTTTAGTCCATATGTTAATAAAGAACGCCCATACAGAATTGATTGCCAACTAATAGACGAACGAGAACCAAGAGTTGCTGAAAGGAAATCCCCTTTGTGATAATACCAACTTTTCAGAATCTTCGATAATAGGCAATATGGTCTCTGTAAAATCTTCCAACTCAGATTTGCTAGTAAGGCCTGATTAAAGCTTCTAAAATCCCAGAATCCCAAACCACCAATAAGCTTAGGTCTTGTAATTTTCTTCCAGGACACCAATTAAATTTTGCGTTGTAATTCTGAGGAGTTCCACCAGAAACGTGATAAAAGTTTATCCAAAGACTGACATATATCTGTTGGTAACTTAAAAACATTTATTGTATAAACCGGCATAGCAAACCCAATTGCCTTGATCAGTATCTCCTTTCCAGCGGAGTATAAGAATTGTGATTGCCATCTTGATATACGGGATTTAATTTTATCAATAATGTATTTAAACATCTCTCGTCGGTTTTGTTGAAATTGTTCCGGCAACCCCAAGTACTTCCCTCCACCTCCAACCCCATGTATTCCGAGCATTTGATGTATGGACATTATTGTATGATGGAATACCTTATTCCCAAAGATAATTGAAGATTTGTCAAAATTGATAATTTGACCAGAAACCCGACCATACTCCTCAAAAATCTTTGATTTTTGGCAGTGTCAGCGCGGATGAAGAATAATGAGTCATCGGCAAAGAAAAGATGAGAAATTGATGGACCAGAACGGTTTATTTGGAATGACTGTATAAGACGACTTTGTTCAGCGTGATGTAGTATTGAACTCAATACATATGAACAAAGTATGAACAGATATGGAGATAAAGAGTCACCTTGTCTTAATCAACGAGATGGTCTGAAAAATCCATATGGGCTCCCATTTATCAGAACTGGAAACAAATTTGTTGAAACACATTGCATAATCCAATGAGTCCATTGTGTGGAGAAACCTTTCTTGATAAAATTTACTCATGTTTGTTTTGACAGCCATAAATGATTTGGCACATGTCTGTCGGACTTTTAAGGAATGCAGAGCTTCGTGTGCAACAAGAACATTATATGTAATAAGTCGTCTTGGTTTGAACGCGGCCTGATTTCCAGCGACAAGACCACCAAGTATCTTTTTAAGACGTAGAACCAAGACTTTGGAAATGACTTTGTAAATAACATTACAAAGTGAGATGTGACGAAAGTCTGTCATCGACATAGGGCAATCCGTCTACGGGATGAGACATATATTCGTATGGTTTAAATCAGATTTCATATATCTCGAATTGAAAAACCGATTGACCTCTTCTAACACAGTAGGCCCCACTATATTCCAATGTTGTTGATAAAAAGATCTTGGAAATCCATCTGGTCCTGGAGATTTATCTGAACCAATTGAGAAAACTACAGCACAAACTTCATCATGAGAAACAGATTTTGTGAGATCCACATTCATCTCATTGGAAACTACTGATGGCACATTTGCAAGAACGGAATCCATATTCGTGGTATGAGATGTCTGGAATAAATTGGAGAAATAGTTGAGAGCTTGATCTGCAATTTATTTGTTTCCATAGACATCAACCCCAACTTCATTTTTGATCGGTGTAATGGTATTTCTCGATCTTCGATTTTTAGTTACTGCATAGAAATATTTTGTGTTCCTATCTCCTTGACTAAGCCATTGATTCCGACTCTTAATCTTCCAATAAATTTCCTCTTCATCATAAGTTTGAGCTAGTTCTCTTTTTAGAGACGAAATATGTGCAGGGTCAGAATCATGTCTTATTGACAAACGACTTCCTTTTCCATGAGGAAAATTGTTGACGACAGACTTTAGGTCGTTGTAATACTGACTGATTATTGCTTCGAGGCAATCTATTTCAACTTCGACTAACCAGGTTTTGAAAACCTTCATGATTTTTGCCCAACGAGGATCATAGCGGAATAAACGTTTCCCGTATTCTGAATCTCCATTGATTTGAATAACTCCTGGTCGATGATCGGAGTCAATCATATCTAGGTATTCAACCACTGAAGCAGGATAAATAGCTTTCCACTCATGATTAGCCATTGCTCTGTCTAGCCAACACTAAACTAACTCGTTGTTACTCTTTTCAGCCCAAATCATATTATTTCCGGTGAACTGTAAATCAGACATATGGCATGGTGATACCATTTGTTGAAATTCAAAGAGACTCCATGGTTGTCTGATAGGTCTCCCAATTTTGTCATGTGTATTAAGGATTTCATTAAAATCGCCACACATAATCCACAAACTTTTCCTTAATGGAGCAAGTCTCTGAAATCTTTCCCAAAGATTTGACCAATTTTTACGGATTGTATGGCCATAAACATATGAAAAAAAGAATTCATAACCTTTCTTATTCACCTTACAATCAATCAGTCGTTCGTCTGAACTTACAATCTTTAAAGAAACAGACTTATTACAGAATAAAGTCAAACCACCACCAATTCTTTTTGGAGGGATACATAGCACACATTCGTAATTTAAAATACTAGCAACATCATGAACCACATTGTTTTGAAGAGTATATCCGGAGAATAAACCTTCTTTATTCCTTTGAGGCGTCGAACTACCAGAAACCTTCCCAAACCCCAACATTTCCAAAACACAATATTCATTCGTAAACCGCTGGATTATGGCCCACCAAGCCTTCACCTAGGTAGCTCAGAAATTCACCATTATAAATTCATTTTTGATTTTGGTGAAAGTTAATCTGATCAACTAGGCGTTATTATTTTTGACATATTTTGGAAGTCACATATTCGATCAACTACTCTCCTATACAACAAAATAACCAAATTTACCATGAAAAATTTGAAATAAAATTTATGTCAAAAATCCGTTTCTTTCAAAATTTTCATGAAAATTTAAATTTTCAATAACAGCAAAAAAAATTATAACTAAAATACACTAAAACTTTTTTTAATAAAAAAATAAACCGTAAATTAGAAAAAATAAGCTCAAATATAATGTTTTAAATTTATTTATAATTTTTTAAAGTAAATACTATTTTCATATAATTATTTGTGTTATTTTTGAAATTTTAATTTTAGGATGTTTGATTTGAAACAAAAACTTTAGAAAATACTATTTTAGGATATTAACTTTATGGACAATTGTCTAAAATATCATTTTTTCCAAATTTTTTTTTTAAATATAACACTAATCATTTAAATATCTAAAATAGTATAAATTTAATAATAGAATAATTAAAAATATCTTATTAATAAAAATATTTAAACCCTAAATTGGAAAAAATCAATCCAAATAATATGTTTTAATTTTATATATATTTTATTCAAGATAAATAATTATTTTTATATAATAATTTTAATATTATAAAATTTTTATTTTTAATAATCTACCGTTTATCTATCAAAATATTTTCACCTAATTCCTACCAGTTTTTCATTTTTAAATATCTGTAGAAAAATGACTGAAATTTCTACTGAAATTCTACTGAATATATTTATATTTTTAAGCATGATTTAAATTTCTCTTTTCGTTAAAAAAGCATCCAAGAAAAACCTCATGCATATTGTATAAGAACCCTTATTATTCAGATAATTACTTGTTTAGTGACATCATTCTTATCTTTTGGAGGTTCTAATGTGCAAAGAGAAAAATACAAACATATAATATAAATTCATTGATTATCACCATATTCTTTGGAAAAAATTATTATATTCGTTTTGGTTACCTAATAAAGTACGTAGTCTTTATTTGACCAATTATAGTCTTACAATGAGATTAGTTTTGTCAATGACATTATTAATATATTAAAAGAACTCTCTTTAGGGACATCGCCTTTTGAATATTTCTTAGATAGCTTTTTTCCACCATGTTTTGTTAGTTAATTATATTTCAAAGTTTATTTTCAAACTTTGGTTACAATATTCTATATGTAAATGACGACTTTATACATTAAAATAGAAACAAAAATATTTGTGATGAATAATAGAAAAATCAATTGAAAATACCAAAGCAAACAGACTGTTGAGCTGCGGTGGTGAGTATTTCCAAACGCATCTTTCTCTGTTCGAAATGATCATATATTGTCTAACATTAATTATGCATCAAAATCCTACTAAAACCATAAGATATGTCTAAATAATTACTAGTAAATATATTACATAATAGTTAAAAATGATACCACACGTTAACATTGTAACATTGAATTTTTCTTCTTTTATTTTGATGTCTTGGAGAACAAATGTTTACCTTAGCGAGAGAATATATACATACATATTTTGAACAAACTATTATCATGTTTATATATGTTGTATGTCGAGAAAAAAATTTAATTTTATATAAATTTTTGAACATCGAATTCTTAATGTTGGTCTAAATAAATATTTTACTTCCTAAATATATTTACTTATTTATTTTCTTGTTTACGATTAGTGTGCGATAGTATGAGATTTTTATTAATTTATATATATTTCTTAGGTTTTTCAAAATAAATAATAAAAAAACCCATGAATGTTTAAATTAAGATAATTTTCTAAAATAATATTTTTAAGTTTTTGTTTCAAAATAATTTCATTAATTTAAATTTTCAATAGTAACAAAATTTTTAATATATTAAAAATATAAAAATTAAATTTTGAGTTAAAAAAATCCAAATATATTATTTTAATTTTATATATAACTTATTTAGAATAAATAAATATTTTTATATAATTATTTATGTTATTTAATTTTTAATTTTATATTACTAAATTTGGAAAAGAATTTAAAAAATATTATTTTAAAATATTCTGCAATAAATTCCTAAATAATGTAAAATTGATATTTCATATATATTTTGGCATCATCTTCGTGTGCAAGACACTAATAACCAATCATACCAAAAATGTGACATTGTCTACCTTCTACAATAAATAATTTTTTTTTAAAAATCAGTCTGGTTGTCATCACAATTATAATACTTATTTAGGATTACGTTTAACACTAACCAATCCAGAAACAGGAACGTGCATTAGAAACAAAATGACATTTGTCATACAGTTAAACTAAGATATTTCTGAGACCTAATGTATCATAATAGTTTAGTAACTAAGTTTCCATATAGTAATTTAGTTTACATTCGTACCTTGGTTTGTTGCATACCTATATGATCCAAATAGTCATAACTATTCACAAAACATACAAAAACATACTACATTAATAAAATTATATATTTTTTCTTACATCCATTTCATCAGAAATATGGTTTTATTATTCGATAAATATATTAAATAATTTTTACTTTATATATTTTGTTGTAATATATTTGAAAATTTAAAAGAAAAGTGTAAGTATCAATTAATGGAATAGTAATTTTCTAATATGTGTAAAATTTAGGAAAACAATACTAATAGCAAAGTAGATGTAGTATTTGTACATGTAGAAAACCTAACAATCAGATCACTGATTTGGATCTAACGCTTTTATACTAAATTATATATATATATATATATATATATATTCTTATAATGATTACATTTATTTGTAAATTGAACACAAATAAACTATCACTTAAATTATATCTGAACAAAACCTAGTTTGAACTTAATTTTTTATTATATATTCTATTCAGCTAATTGTGGAACACAAAAAGAATTCTGAATACTCATCTTCGCTTTTGGTATTGAAAACTTTAAACTTACAAATTCACACATGTTGTTCAAGTGTTGATGGCAAGTCTCAAGCCCTTACACTATATATACTACATAAGATCATAAATTTATATTTCTATATAACATGTAATGAAAGAACAAATTTATTATCCAAGTTTATCCTTTCTAAAAAATGTACACTATTTTCAAGCATGATGAAGCCTCGACGACCTACGGTTGAGATTTTGTCCATCAATTTGATCTGGCATTGTTTTAAAAATTGACAATTAAAGGAGTTTCCTTTGGACTTCACCCATTGCTTAATGTTGTTGGTTCATGCTCCGGTACTCCCACATGTGAATCTTCAACCAGCGGTATTTTTTCACCGTCTTGATAGAAAATTATTACAGTTCGAAAATGTTAAAGAACCAATTGGTCAAAATTTGGGGATGCTTGGAAAGACATCATTGACTCCGATTGAATAATAAAAGATGAGTTTTCTCGTGATTTGTCGATCGATGTAGACCAGAAAAAATCGCATTCCTTTTATGTTGGTTGATTTGATGTGCTAGACTATGTTTTTCCGTCTAAATATCCATCATATTTTATACAAACTTTGCATACATATGAGCTTAGACTTATATTATTTAATTCGAGTCCAACTTGCTTTGAAAAGACATTAATGCATACTTTCTAATCAATCACCCATCGGTTCAAAATACATAGTGTTATTCAAATATTTCACAATATTAAACATCAACATACAAGATAGGATATTGACCAAGAAAAAAATAAATCCTATGAGCACATTTGTTAAGAAAACAACATTGCGTGATATATTTTAAGATCACTAAAGTTACCAATGTATCATTATAATTTATATAAAAACCAGATACCTAACTCTATAATAATAGTAGTTTTGAATGATGTGATTAATATTTAGCAAAATCATGATTTTATTGATAACTCTATAATAATAGTAGTGAACGTAGTTAGAATTTTGGTTAGAGAGCATGTTATTGATAAATGTGTCTATTTTTACCTTTTATTGTTACAAATACATCTCCTTTTCTTTTGCATACTAGCCATTTGTTTCTACAACAAGGTTGAATTGTCTATGAATCTAACTCGATTGACTTCATATTTGAAACATAGCATGTATAACAAACATCATTTGATTTATGTTTGATAAATCAGAGCAATATTGAAACTTGATTACTGATTCTGTTCAATGAAAAGAAAGGGCTTTTATAGCCGATTACAAAAGAATTTAAGAAAACTAATTCCCTGAACTGAGTTAAAAAAACAGAACAACAGAATCTCCTAAAAACAGCAGGAAACAGAGCAACTAATATTTGATTAAGAAAACAATTTGATTAAGGTCGATGAGCTTTATTCAAATGAGAATATTCCAACAAACCCTCCCTAAACTAAGCTTGATTTATCACGCTTAGCTTATCAGCAGTACACACTCCAAGTTTATTTCTGAGATGCTCAAAATCTTTACGCCTTAAAGGTTTGGGAGAAATATTAGAATGATGCGAAATTCGTCACTATTTATATTTTTAATTTTAATATTTTGTTAATTACTAAAATAATTTGGGTACCGAATGTATCGTTCATCACCATTGCTAAAAAAACGTAATTATGCAAAATGATATTACTATTCCTATGGATTTTTATACATGTCAACGGAGAAGTCACTGTTATTACAAAAGTATCATGAAAATTTTGGAGTATCGGAATCAATTTGACACAGAAAATCTGTTACAATTTTTTACGTAATAGTCGTAGACTTATAAAGTTTGTGATAGTTATTAAGTCTGCGACAGACTAATTAAGTATGTAAAAGACTTAATAAGTCCGTGAAAGACTTAATAAGTCTGCCAACATACATATTAAGATTGTGGCAGTTGATTTTGTTTTATGTAATCTTCTATAGTTTTTATAAATCTTCGACAGAGTTAATTACAAATGACAGCAGAATTATTAAGTGTGTGATCACATTTGGTAAGTTTGTCGTAGAGTTATGGACATATTTTTGGAAATACTACCACATATATTTATTTTTCTTATGGCAGATTTACATCAAATCTGCTATCGAAGAAGATTTACAAAATAATTACTGGAATAACATTTCGTCAAGGCAGATTTTTTTTAACGAGAAAACATATTTTCATTAAATCTATCCGTTAGGACAATTTTTTTCCTACACGAACTAGCAGATTTAATAAGGACTAAACTAACTTTTTCGATTTTACTTTCATAGTAGACTTTCAGGTCATAACAGACATTTGATGAAAGATTTATTAACTTTGAAAATGCCAATAATTTTAACCTTTTTTGAAAATCATGTATGAGGCGATTTTAGGGTTAGCCGCCGCGTCTTGTTCAACTTCAAGTGCATCGAATTTTTTTAGTTGAACTTAAAAGCAGTAATTTTTACTCATTTTCTTCACATTCGTTCTCGTAAAAAAAGTTTTTTCTATATAAATTTTCTCGATGTAGGACATAATTCTTGTTTGTGGTGAATAGATTTTTGAGAAAATTCATTCAATGTCGATAACAAGAAAGTGTGTAAAATTCTATCCGCAAATGCTAAGACACTTTTCAAATATTTCTTGATGATGGTTTATGAAGAATACGAAGTTGATAGAAATAAATGTGATATTGAATTAAGTTACATGTTTACGAAAAAGATATTAGGGAAACTACCGGTAAACACACCTCCGGTGAAAATGGGAAGCTGTGGATAGCTACATGGATTTTTGGGTATGATTAAAACCGAGGCAGTTCATTTATGTGTGGAGGTTAGAGAGAAAGAGAAAGCAAAAATTCATAGTCTGTCAATTCATCATGACGACGATGATTTTTTTAACTACGAATATCGACACAAGGAACATAAGGAGGTTGGCGAAGATCAACACAATGAAGAACCAATTGTTGAAGTGGTTTTACCAAGTGAAGACAAAGAACCAATATGGTGGCAGTTTTGTTGTAAATGTGGCAGATTTAATTTAATATGGTGACAGTTTTTCCGTAGTCGTGACAAATTTATTATAATATGGTGATAGTTTTTTGTAATTGTGGCAGAGTTATTTTAATATTATCACAGTTTTTGTTAGTTGTGACAAATTTATTTTTATATGGTGGAAGTTTTTTTGTACAGTTGGCATGCTGGAAAGCGTATCGAACACTTAGACATGCACGGTAAAGAGTAGGGCTGGGTTTTCGGTAAAAACCGAAAAAACCGAACCAACCGAACCGAAATTTTCGGTTTTCGGTTTTAGTTTAATTATAATTACTAAACCGATCGGCTAAATAATTAATTTTATTCGGTTTACAGTTCAGTTCGGTTCGGGAATACAAAACCGATCGGTTTTCTTAAACCGAAAACACAGCCTTTATAAGTAGAAACCCTAGTTTGCAACCCTTTTCTCCTAAATCGAAAACACAACCTTCTCTTCTCATTTGCGGCAACCCTAGTTGGCGACTTCTTTTCCTCCGGTTGCAACTTCTTCTCTTCCATCTGCGACTTCTTTTCTAACATCTGCGACTACTTTTCTTCCATCTATGACTTCTTCTCTTCCATCTACGACTTCTTCTCCTCCGACTTCCTCTGTGGTGAGTTTTCCATCACGATGTTTTGTTGATTCCACCGATCACGGCGGCTTATTGTCCTTTAGCGAAAAATCTAGCTCCGACGATTTTCCGATTGCAGTTCCTCGGCCCAAATCTGGCTCCAGATTGATAAACGCCTTTCCATCGCTTCGGAACCGGACCGAGGTTGAGATCTGAGAAACTCCTCCGCTCCGGCCAAATCCCGGTATCGAAAACGCTGATGATTACATCTGATCCGTAATCGGATTCTGACCAGAGACCCTTCTGATTCTGTAGACCTAGAAATTGGGGAGAACGCGTAGTGTGAAGCTCACGACGCCGATCCTCGAAAACAGCGAGAACCGCCGGATGATTGCGAAGGTTATCGGCTTCTTCGGTATTTTATAACCGAAGTGAACTGAAGTGAACCGGATAAACCGAAGTGAACCGGATAAACCGAAGTGAACCGGATAAACCGAAGTGAACCGGATAAACCGAAATTAACCGTAATAAAAAGTGAAAAACCGAAATAAACCATAATAAACCAAAATAATCCGATAAAAATCTAAATTTAAATTTGTTAAACCGAAAATAAATTAAATTTCGGTTTAATTCGGAACGGTTTTATTTACTTAAAACCGAACCGATTAAACCAATAAAAAAACCGAACCGAACCGATTGTTAAAAAAATTTCTTTCGGACGTTTTTTTCTCAAACCGAAAAACCCAAAAACCGGATAAACCGACCCGGATAAACCGAAAAAACCGAAAACCCAGGCCTAGTAAAGAGAGAACCTAATAGGATGACTACTTATCAATGACCACATTTCATTTTTTTCCTCAACTACCAACTATTGTGTTAGGAAGTAGTGAACAACTTTTGCGGACCAAATGTAATATACTTTTGATAAAAATATTTATAACATCTGATGCCCATTTGCTCTTCCAATCACATAGCCACTTCATATAGACATTTTACAAGTGGCTCGGTTATGAGCGAATAAACGGCACCTGCTACATACTGTTAGTCGTCTTCTAACTCCTTTTTGGAATTCCCAAGTAAAAAATTTGTATAACTATTATGATATTTATGCGATCACATCAATACATGATATTTTCATGGATATCTGTAAATAAAAAAGGATCACATAAAAGTTATTCTAAATTCTCTTCATGAGAATATCCTTTGTTTGCGTGGTCATTCAAGTGGTCGCCTTGTTGCGAGTGGAAGCAAATTGATCTCCATCAGTGGGTCATTCACCCTAGGTGTGTTAATCACCCCAGGCACTGGATATACATTGTTGTTGTAAGACATCTTCCAAAAACCAGTGGTGAAGTCGATACACACAAGTGTATCAACCATTATCTTCGTATGCACAGCAGCAACAACTAGATGAGGGCAAGGAATCCTCAAAATCTGAAACTCACAACAAGAACAACTCTTTTCTAAAAGATCCACGTGGTATGAACCACCGAGTTTGGTACGTATCTCAAATTTATTTTTACTGATACGATGTATTTCGAAACCCGTTGAAACTTCAAAAAATTTTCCAAGTATTTCTTCAACCTTTGGGATAAGTGAACTGGTAATGGATGATGATCTTTCTTGCCTCCTATTGAACCAACTTGTAAGTGTTGACCTTATATATTCGATCAGAGGTATTATCGGGAAACCATGGGCTTCACTCAAAACTGCATTCAAGGATTCGGTGATGTTGCTTGTCATTATGTTGTATCGCATTCCATTGAAATGAGACCTTGCCCAGTGTTCCAGCCCAATATCCATTAGGTATCCTACACATGCAATGTCCGTTTCCTTTATCTCATTGAGATGTGAGTAAAATTCTGGCAAACTATACGCTCGTACTGCTCTGGATACAAGGTATCCTAGGCGGTTTCTTCTTAAATATTGTATGTATATTGCGTTGTAGATGCAAGACACAAGCGCAATGCTTTGTTTTATGATATACCTGTACAATTATCAAAAATATTGTAAGCCAATGCAACCTGGAAATTGAAGTAATTATTTAGAAATACCGTTACACATATGTATTACCGGTACACTACTCTTAATTATGCACATATTCCGGTTAGATCAATGTATTTCATGCAACACTCTTCTGTAGTAGATATCGCATTAAAGTATCCGGTAACACCGGGTATTGTAGATATGTATGTTGTTACCTTATGCAATCCAGAGTAGATTGAGTTGTGGCGATCTAACACAAATACCGTTTCCTCTTCATATGGAACCACTAACAATAACTTCTGAAAAAGCCACTCCCACGACTTATCATTCTCGCCGTCTACAATTCCGAAAGCTTGGGAAGATTTGGTAATTGTCGTGTTGTGCACTTGCGGTCCGTAAACAACCAGAATACTTATCCTTTAGATGAGTTCCATCAATTATTATTACTTTACGCATGTATGCATAGCCAGCCACGCTGGCCTCAAACGCAAAGAAAATATACTTAAACCGCTGACCAACCCCCTCGTCATAAGTGTCTCCAAACCGACAATTGATCCTGGATTTGCATTCACCAACTCTTGAAGGTAAGATGGCAGTAAGCGATATGAGTTCGTGTTGGATCCCTTAGAAAACTCAGATGCCAGTTCTCTAGACCTCCATGCTTTCTAGTATGATATTGGTACCTCATGTTCGTTACGCATCATCTCCCGAACCTCGTTTGGTCGTGGTCCTGCATTTCGGCCACTAAACCTTGATGTCATCATTCCACCAATTACTGATGATGTTGCTAATCGTTGGAATCCACCTCGATCATCCACTGTACACATGTGATCAAGTTTAGCTTTCCTAAGATGGAACCAACCACAACCCGCTACTTTTACAGCATAGACATGCCATGGACATCCTTGGCCATTATATTTCAGTGTTATCATTTTTGGGTTAGATCGTGTTGTATGGTAATGGAATTTCCGGTTGATTGCATATAAATCCATATGCATCTTGAATGCTTCTTGGTCGTGGAATATCATTCCAACATACACATCACTCGCAGTGTTCTGGAAACAATCACCTGAACACGATAACGAAATCTATACCCGTTAATAGAACTAGTTGCATAAAACAACTTAATAATTATTGTTTTCTCGATTTCAGAAATTATTGCTCAGAAACAATTGTTTAACTACTAACATCAAATATACCGCTAAGTCATATTATATCCGAAATTGTGTTCAATACCGAATTCGAACTTGATAAATACATATATTTGTAACAGAGTAACCACAATCTTATCTATTAGCTTTTGTATTTTCAATTGGTATCAGAGAGGGCACTTGTCGGGTTATATACAAGTGTGATTCTGGAGAAAAAATGGAAAGCTATACAGATCTAGTTAACAGCTCGAGGGTGATACTAGATTCGGGAAACTATGGCTTTTGGAAGGCAAGGATGAAGTCCTTGATTCGGGGCATAGATGTGTTAGCCTGGAAGGTTGTTCTTGTTCAATGGGAAGAACCCACGATCAAGAATGAAAAAGGAACAGTAAGTGTGAAACCTGAGGAAGATTGGACAGAGGAGGAACTCAAGAGGTCCAAGTTTAACTCAAGGGCGCTTACTGCGATACACTGCAGTGTATCAAAGAAAACCTTTGAACTGATTCAAGGGTGTGAAACTGCAAAAGAGGCGTGGGACACTCTACAAACCCATTTTGAAGGAACCAAGAAGGTTCAGAGCTCACGGAAGGATCTACTGGCTTCCAGATTTGAGAATCTGAGGATGGAAGATCATGAGTCTATTTCAGATTTTAGCTCGAAGCTGAGCTCACTGGCACAAGAAGCGTCAACACTTGGTAAGAAATACAAAAATACCAAGTTAGTCAAAAAATTTCCAAGGTGCCTGCCAGCAAAATTCATGGCATATAAATTAGCGCTTAGTGTATCGCAAAATTTTGATGAAATCAGTTTTGCCGAAGTGGTTGGGATGCTACAAGCTCATGAGTTAGAACTTGAAGGAGTTAAGAAGCCAAAAAGTTTGGCTTCTAGTGCATCTTCAGCTCAGGCAGGTGAGTCTGATGGAGAAGTCTCCATGAGTCTGTTAGTACGAAGGTTTGGCCGTGTACTAAGGAAGATGGAACAAGACGACAATTCAAGAAAATTTGATCCCATCAAGAAGTATGCTGAAGTAGATAAAACAGTAAAGAAACTTGATGTGGAATGCCATGAATGCAAGGGATGGGGTCATTTTGAAGCTGAATGTCCCACTGTTAAGAAAAGAGAGTTAATATGCTTAAAATGCAAAGGTATCGGTCATACTCAGATAGAATGTGTGCACAATCAAAAATCAAGGAGAGAAAAGTCTATGATGGCAGAAGATGACTCAGATGATGCTGCTGAAGATGAAGTGAACAACTTTGTGGAAATTATTGAACAAGAATCAGATGATGAGGATGACAAAATCGATCTGATAGAAAGCTATAGGGAGATTCGTGAGAAACTTATCAGGCTTGGAAGAAAAAGTTCAGTCCTAACTAAGGAGAAAAAACGACTTGAAGCACTGGTTGAGTCACTGCAGAGTGACCTTGAAGCTGAAAAGAAGATAAATCAGGAAGGATTGTCAACAACAAGGGAAAAGCTAAGATTGACATTCAACTACGAGCAACTAGAAAAGGAGCTTCAGTCTGAAAGAGAGCTATCACTAGACTCCAATCCAAACTGAATCAGCAACACAAAAAGATCCACATGTTTGCTGGTACTAGGCAACTGGATCAATTTTTAAGTTGTGGGAGGACCATGAACTCCCACATGGGATTGGGCTACAGTGGAAGAGAGGAGAACTATCTTGGAGAAACCCATTTTGTGTCAGCTAATCAGTATCGTCAATCGGCTCATGCATCAGAAAGTAGGTCAACATGCAGAATTCACTATTACTTCTGTGGAAAAGCGGGGCATATCAAAGCTTATTGTTACAGATACATGAGAAGAATCAAGAGAATCAAAAGTCAAGGGAGATTCACATGGAATGGTGTGCGAAATCAAGTCTGGGTGAAAAAGTCTGATCTTCAAGATAAAATGAGTAGAAGTGCAGCAGAGAATACATCAGGGAGTGCATCAAAGAGCACATCACGCAGTGCATCAAAGAGCACATCAGGGAGTACATCAGAGGAAAATTATTACAGTAATATATGGCTCTGGTTGCAGATAAATATGATGAAATTGGCCCTTGGTACTTTGATAGTGGATGCTCTCGTCACATGACAGGTTCAGTAAGTAATCTTCGAGAGGTTCAGCAAGTTAAGGGAGGAAAAGTGACCTTTGGTGATGGAGGTCATGGAATCATACAAGGGAAAGGTAAAACATGTAATGGATTACCACAATTGGATAATGTTTATCTTGTTAAAGGTCTCAAAGCCAATCTGATCAGTGTGAGTCAACTCTGCGATAAAGGACTAACTGTAGCATTCATTAGTACAAATTGTGAGGCAGTAAATCAAAATGGTGAAAGTGCGATGAAAGGGATTCGATCTGGAAACAACTACTATGTGTGGGAGAATTCGATTAAATGCCTCAATGCAAGGGATGATCTACACTTGTGGCATCAACGATTGGGGCACATAAATGTTCGATATTTAATTACTCTAGTTAAAAATGAGATAGTACGGGGAGTACCTCAAATCAAGGGAAAAGATCGTATGATTTGTGGACCATGCAACAAAAGAAAACAAGTTAAAGTCCAGCATAAGAGGGTCACTAACGTTCAAACCAAAGCAGTACTAGAGCTAGTGCATATGGATTTGATGGGACCAATGCAAGTTGAAAGTTTGGGTGGTAAAAAGTATGTCTTTGTGCTTGTGGATGATTACTCCAAGTTTACGTGGGTTCGCTTCATTCATGAAAAATCAGAAACAGTAGACAGCTTCAGGATATGGGCACTCCAATTGATAAATGAGAAGGGAAGCATCAAAAGAGTGCGTAACGATCATGGAGGAGAGTTCCAAAATGATACTATGAAGGTGTTTTGTGAAAATCATGGAATAGCTCATCAATTTTCTGCTCTAAGGACTCCTCAACAGAATGGGGTGGTTGAGAGGAAGAATAGAACACTTCAGGAGATGGCTCGAGCCATGGTTCATGGAAATATCGTTCCTATAAGATTTTTGGCAGAAGCGATCAATATGGCGTGCTACACAATCAACAGAGTATACGTCAGGAAGGGAACAACAAAGACTCCATATGAATTGTGGAAAGAAAAAATACCAAACCTAAGTCATTTTCATGTTTTTGGATGCAGATGTTACATTCTCAATGACAAAGACCATCTGGGAAAGTTTGATTCGCGAAGTGATGAAGGGATGTTTTTGGGTTACTCAACAAGTAGCTCTGCTTTTAGAGTCTACAACATGCGATCGTGTGTGATTATGGAATCTGTTAATGTGGTGTTTGACGACCAGTCTTTCACAAAGTGGTATGAAGGAAATTCTGACAGTGAAACAGATCAATCAGAAATGAACAATAAGGAACAAATCACTACAACAGTGGAATTAAGTAGCTCAGAAGATCACAGTAAGTCAAACAAAGATCCGGCAGATCAAAGCTCAGATCAACAAGTTCACAGAAATCATTCGTCATCTGATGTCATTGGAAATGTGATAGATGAAGGAAAACTCGAGGTGTGAAGATCAACTTTAGAGAAATGGAACGTTTCGCTAGCTTTG
This sequence comes from Pugionium cornutum, assembly GCA_018901935.1. NCBI lineage: Eukaryota > Viridiplantae > Streptophyta > Magnoliopsida > Brassicales > Brassicaceae > Pugionium > Pugionium cornutum. The sequence goes on from JAENJI010000574.1 coordinate 44,775, forward strand.
TCTCGGTTCTTGAACCAAAATCACATGTTCAGGCACTTGAAGATGAATTCTGGATTGTTGCGATGGAAGAAGAACTAGAACAATTTGTGCGAACCGATGTATGGGAGTTGGTTCCTCGGCCTGATGGAGTAAATGTGGTTGGCACAAAGTGGATTTTCAAGAACAAGATTGATGAAAATGGAGTTGTGGTACGGAACAAGGCTCGATTTGTAGCTCAAGGTTACTCTCAAACTGAGGGAATTGATTTTGAAGAAACCTTTGCTCCAGTGGCTCGTCTTGAGTCTATTAGGCTATTCCTAGGTCCCTTCCTAGTTCACTGCGACAACACGAGTGCTATCAGTATATCAAGGAATCCGGTACAGCACTCGCGCACAAAACACATCGATATTCGACACCACTTTATCCACGATCTAGTGGAGGAGAAACAGGTAGTGGTTGAACACATTGTCACTGATTTGCAACTGACTGATTTATTTACAGAACCATTAGATTTTATTCGTTTTATCACATTAAGAAATGCAATTGGTGTTTGCGAGATATGACTCTACTTAAAGCCTGTAGGACTGGACTATGTGCTGATCAAGAAGCATATGAAGTTTTGATTTAGTTTGGATCACTCGCTTCATGAAAAAGAGCTACCTATCATGTCGTCATCTCTGACTCTTAGTACAGGTTTCATGGAGTGACATATCATCGAGCTACTCCTGAGAAATCAAGTGATGGAGCTGTCTCACGTGCTGTTACAAAAAAAAAGAGGCAGAAAAACGAAGCAAAGAAAAATCTGGAGAACAAAAAGAAAAGAAAACAAGAAAAAGAAAATCAAACAAGAGAACACAAAGCTCAAACTGTGTATCTCAATCTTCTGTCACTCCTTGAACAAAGGTTGAAAACTGACTCAGTGCATGATAAAGACATGATAGTGTGAAAGCTAGTCACAGCAGCAGTGACCATCAGACATTACGAATCAGGCCAAGCAGAGTATGTTATCTTGATCTGGTACAAAATCGGTTAGAGTCATATTGAGCAATCTCGTTGTATACTTGTGTGGCATATTTTTGCTTTATTTTTTCCTGTCTAATTCAGCCACCAGTTGCTTGGTGATGTATGTGACAACCATGCCAGTTGGTTCCCCATAGCGTTGGATATTATTTATGGATGTTGGTATCTTGTGTTGTGCTTGAGGTTGTACTACTAATTTGTTGTTAAGTGGTTGATACAGTGAGCTTGTGAGGAGGATCTTTTTCATTGGTTGATACAGTGAGCTTGTTAAGGAGTCTTGATGCAATGGTTGACCTTGTGTTTGAAAGAGGCAAGCAGTCTTCGGCTGAGTTTTGTGACGGGCTTGTTGACACTGTTGTTGCACTATCAGCTCTTGGTGATGTTGTTCGTCAACTTCAACATGCCTTCAGAGGTATTGTGTTTTTAACTTATGTGCTCACAAGCAGGGGGAGAAGAGGATCTTAGTACTGATTCTGAGTCATTCTGATAGTACAATAATTTGTCCTCTTAGTACTGATTTTGAATCATTCTGATAGTACAACAGTTTGTGTTAAACCAAGTTTTTTGGACTCTCATTGTGGTAGCAGTTAAGATGACTAGACTTTTTCTATAAGTGTCTGCTATGATAACTAAGATGGCTAGAATCATGGGAGAGATTTGTGTTTATAAACAGGACTTTGGGACTGAGTCTGAATCATTTTAGTAAGGATCTTAAGGATGCGCAGTGTTGAATCATTTTAGTAAGGATCTTAAGGATGCGCAAGTGTTAGTGTGAAAATGTTTGTGTGGTTGTTGTGCAGTTAGATCGAGTTCTGTGAATGTCTGACTAAGGCTAGAATCGTGGGGGAGAATGGTTGGTTGTTTCTTTTGTTAGGACTAAAATCGTGGGGGAGACTTTTTTTGTAACCAACTCATATATCTCTCCGAACAGTTGTTTTTTTTACTAACATAAATTTGAGATCAAATCAATTCGTGGCTGTTGTTTCTCTGTTTCTCGTATGTGGTGTGAAATCCTCTGTTCAGGTGCTTGTAAGACACATAAGTTAAAAATAGGGAGATTGAAGATGTAGCTCTTTGGCACTTATCCTTGAACTACTTGTGAAGTAGTACAAGCAGTGAGTCAGGATCTCGTGGAGACTGTCCAAACGAAATAGAATGAAAAGAAGCAGAAAGTTGGACTACGTGAGAAGCCCATTGGGAAGGATCCAACAAGCTTGGATCAAGTGGGAAGGATACAAAAAGACAGTAAAGTGAAGTTCAAGGAATTTTCCTATTCTTGTAAAAGAATAAGGAAACTTGCAATAAAAAGAGATATGAAAATCTTATGGAGAAAAGGAATTCGACTCTAAGGTTTTGCACAAAGAAATAAGAATATATAAGGAGGGATAACAATGGGACGAATTCAACACTCACAAGAGAGAGCTTTTATTCAAGGGTTTTGGGTGTCTAAGAGAGAAGGCAAAACTAAAAGGGTAAAAGGGTTTTGGTGAGGTGTTCCAAGATTGTGTGCAATCTTGTGAACGTGTGAGGCTAGTGTAACAAGTCAAGGGCGTCTTGAGCTTGTTCAAGGTCGTTTTAGGTGAAACTTGAGAGTGCACCTAAACGATTTTTTAGTAGAGACACGTATTGTACTAGTCGTTGTATCACTGTTTGACGCAGTACTTTATTTCTATTAGCTTTTGCATTTTCAAGCTAGTTAAAACTAAATTTATTTATATATGTATATAAAAACATATTCTCTTTTTTTTTTTTTGTTCTTCAGCTATTTTAATTATATGTTCTAAAAATTAATCGAATGTTTTTGGAATGTTACTTTTTCTACTTTCTATTTTTTTATTATATAATTTTAAATAAATTGATCTAATAATCCAAACACTGGTATACAAATTTAAACGGGTTGACTCAATAATCTAACATTCTCTTAGGAGAATAGGTGAATCAAATACCATATCTCAAGTATGGATACATAGATGATGCAATCGACTTATTCTTTCTTACTTTCCATTTCTTTTATTGATATTAATTATGATATGAATTTTTTATATACATTAATACTAGTTTTTAAATATGTAAAACTGTATTATTGTGAAACATATACTTTATCACATCCCAACTGCAAAATATGTACAAGCATTAGGTCTTCCTAATTTTACATCAACTAAGGAGTCGGTTTTAAAATTATGTGTGGTTGGAAAGAAAAAACAAATAATATTACAAACTTTGTCATGTAAAACTTCACCTATTTCTATAATTCTATTTCATTCACTACGAAGACACTGTCTAGTTGAGATGAATCTGGTTCTACAGTTCTATCGTGCAGCTCTACCACTAAATGTTTGTTGCTTCAAGCTTGATGTAGCCTTTGTAATTCTGTAGTGTTTTGAATCTTCAACAAGATTTCAATATTACTTCATGCTTTCTTAGTCATTTATTAATTCCATAAGAAGAATAATATTGAAAATTATTATAGTTAATTGTTGGTATTTATCATAGTTTAGAAGTTAATAATTATAAATTTTAATTATTTACTTTTGTTTGTTCTCATACCTCATATTATTTTAAATTACACAAATTACGTTAAAAGAATAATAAATTCAATAGAAAAAACCCAATATTTATGACGAAATTTTTTATTAAACGCTTTAAAAGCATTTTATTTTCATTAAAACACAAATTTTTAGTTGTCATATATATTAAGACAACTATTGTTACATAGAACTGACAAAGTCAACGATTTCAATGACATCATGAAGCAACGAGTTAGAGTTGACTACTCTACAATTCGTCCTGATCTGTCCTTGAGTTCCTGTAAGAGGTGTAATGTTTCCCATCCTATTCATGGCCTCCACAAAGGCATTGAAGAACTTTTGTGTGCCATCAGCATAGGCTCTCACCAAAGGGACTGTGTCTGTGGCATTAGGGCTTGAGAACAATTCTTGATCACTTTGGATCAGTCCTTTAAGCTCTTTCAGATTCACGTAGTATTTGTTGTCAAAAACTGTTGGTGTTCTTAGATCGAAATCAACTAACACAGATTGATTACCATTAACGGGACATAGTCCACGAAGTGTTTGGAGATAAGTAGTATTGAGAGTAGGATCAGGTAAACCGGTATTACTGAAGTTGTATAGTCTATCCATGATAAATTGGCATTGGTTTTTACCAAATGTATGGCCACCTAACCAAAGATTGAGACAAATTAGTAACTGAATTGCAAACTAAGTTAGTTATATCAAATACTAAATTTTTGTTTTAATTTTTCAAAAAAATTACCGGAGAGAGCAACGAGATCCGAAGGACGATCAAGGCCAACATTTCTAAAACTGGCTTTAAGTTGTGGAAGTGTGAAGAATGGAGCAGGAAGATTTGCATTAGAAAGATCAAAAAATGCTTGTAAACTGTCTCTTCTTCCCAAAGGAACCCTCCAAGAAGGACCTCCTGCCTAAAATAATAATCATAAAATTGTTACTTGTTTAGGAAAATTAATTCTTACCACGTCGTAACTTTTATGATTAAAATAGAAAAATATTAATTTTTATACAGTTTCATCAATTGGGATCTCAAAGCTACGGTAAATTGGTTGTACTTTAGAAAATATGCTAATATTTTTAATTAAAAAGTCATATCTATGAATTTAATATTGTAATAAAACTTGATATTGTCAATAATATCCGAGTTTTATTTTCTTAATTTCTATAAGAGTACACGTTAAGGTTTGAATATTTTCGCAATTATTCCTAAGATATGTCTTGTAGTAGATATCTAAAACTCGTAATATTAAATCCAGGTTATACAACTTGCAATGGTCCCTTTTTATATTTCAATACTATGTTGTCATGATTAAGTTTGGGGAGGAATTTAAGAAAATGTTCCTAATAAATAAATATAAAATTGTGAGTTATTAGTGAATACCAAATTTACAGATTGTTGAGCTGCGATGGTAAGCATATCTGCGCATGAAACAGTTCTCGGACATGCTCTCTCCACTGCTGCTTTCATTCTATCAATTACTGGAAATCCTCGTGCTGAGTTTGCGTTTGGAGCTGCATCTTTCTCTGTTCGAAACGATGTTGTGTTGTCTAATAAGATCGATGCATCACAACCCTATTACGAAGAAAATTTATTTGTTCACAAGTTAGTCAATAATGTTGCAATCATAATCAAATTTGTACAACCAGTAAACACTGTTTGCATGTTCATTCACTGCAACCATATGTTCCTTTATGTCTTTTCTAAATATTTTTTTTTAGTTTTCAGGACTTACGATAAGTTTGACATTTTTGAACAAGTCGTAAATGTTGTTTTCCTTTGAAAAATCATTAATTTAATTTCATAACGTGTTTGGTACGAGTTCTTATTCTTCTTAAATTATAATACAAATAATTTGCGTTTGTTGAAAGGGAGATCTATGTTTAATTGATGTTTGTAATAATTTTTGTATAAAATTAAATAATGTCATTTTTATAATAAGAGCCAACTACTCAGCACTAAAAACCAAAACTTTCACATCTAACTACGCAAAATTTATTTTAATATATAACTAACATACTTGACAATACAAACCCGAAATATCATATCTAACTACCTGAAGATTATATATAGTTTAACAATATCTCGTATAATAAAAAAAATTATTAGAAAATTAATGAAAGAAAAATTACGAAAATTTAATGAAAAAACATAAGACTTACAGAAATTCCACAAAAAATACAAAGATATAGTTACGAAAAATTTACAGAAAAATGCGTGGTTATAGCTGTATGGCTATGATTTATTCAAATATGTAAACATGGTTTTTCCATTATTTAATGTGATAATTTTAAAATAGATAAAAAATTCATGTCTAACTTATAATTACACACATATTTTTTTAGTAATGTATTGATATTTTTCTAACATATCCATTTGCGCAATAATACCTATTATTGTGGATAACATATCATCGTTATTCATGGCCACAAAAGAAATATAGGAAAATAATAGTATAAATCTTCCAAGCCTTTAAATATTTATGTTTCTTTTTGTCTTCGTCAACAAACCATGTGTTATTTATCACTTCAAAAGACGTATTTGTTTTTTTTTCTTGACTATCACCATCATCCATATACATATATGTATAAGAAATCAATTAGGTTAATACAAGCCGATGCAAATTCTAAATTAGACTAAGTTGTCAGTAAAAATCGATTAAGCAAGGAATTCCATATATTTCAATATTTGTGAAAACTAGAAAAGTAATTCCATAATTTTTTATACTAAAGTATATATACATAAATTATAAACAAAAGTTTATTTCTAAGAGCAAAGAATAGTATCATACATTTACGAAGCAGTCATGGAAGTGAAGACGTAGGATACTCGCAGCGATACGAGGATCTGATCTTAACTCATCTACGATAGTGTCTCGTACGATGTTAAAGACTCCTGGGCATGTACTATCGTAAAAGGTAGGGGTTAGTTGAGCACTGGAGATAGATGAATGAAGCATTAGACATCCCAATGTTATTAGGGTTGCCCAAGTTGACAAAGGAGAAGAAGAAGATAAATGCATTTTTGGGGAAAAGATTGGTGTATGTTAAGAAGATGAATAAGCTCCAAACCATAAAGGATCCTTTTATAGAAAAAATGGGTCTTTTCTGACCTAGTTCTATAGTTTTTCTTTTTTCTTTATTTTTTCACGTGAAGTTTCTCCTAACACATGTAACAATTTATAATATGCATAGTTGACAATAATATATCATCTCAATGACGAAGGAATATTTTTGTATTTAGGGAGTAATCTGAATTTTGTACACCCGACTAATTTTTGATGGTGAGTGTTGTCATACACTACTTCATTCACCAGGTTTTCAAATAAACCTAAAATATGACACCATATTAGATTAGCTATACGAAATGAAAGAAATAATTCTACATTTAAGGATAATCGATCTTTGCCCTATATCATCATCCTCAAAAGATCATCCATTCACCCACTAGAACATGTTTATGATTTATATATTGGTTTAACAAAAAAATAATAATTACGTGTTGTACGTTCCAACCATGAGTTAAAAATGAGAAATAAAAAATGATTAAAATATATAGTTGTATAAAATATTTTATAGAATAGTACAAAACAACCAGAAAATAAGCAAAATAAATATTTATCTTTAATTTTTGTTAAATGACACTGAAAATAGATTAATAATAAATTTTCAATCCTTATTAAACGGTCAACACAAATTGAAAAAAATATTTGATAAATTATTGTTAATATTATATATTGCTATATTCTGTCAATATTAACGATTTAGCAACAACAAATATATGAAATTAAATTTTAAATTTAATTTAATTTAATAGAAAATTTTAAAATAAATTCATATAAATTCAATGAAATAAAAGTCTACACGAACTAAATCTCCCAAAATTCAGTCAAAATAAAATAATTCGAAGAGTCGTTTTTCTTTGGTCAAGACTAAAGTTATTTGGGTCGATTTTTCATACATGATTAAGTTTGTTTGAACTTTCAAAGGTGATATGCATAATAACATTTATTTTAGTGTTTGATGTTGACTTTCTCTATTAATAGAGATCTATTTTGTTTGATGGAAAGAAGAAAACAAGCTTTAGAATTGGAGTTGCAGAATAACAAAAAAAGGAAGAGTTGCAGAAGATCAAGCATCTCCTGAATGAAGGGGAGGATTTTCTGATAATTTTGATTATGTTAATGAATTTTATATGGAACGAGCACTACAAGAAAGGGAGGCATTAACGTCGAACATTTGCGACGAAATTTGTCCGTCGCTAAATAATGACGGAAAAACGTCTCATTTACAACTAGTGGACAATTCGACGTAAGTCCATCGTAACTTAGGGATAGACCAATTCGACGTTAAGTCGTTGCTGTGTTGAATGCCCAACGTTGCATTAACGTCAAATCAGCAAATTGTTGGTATGTAGCAATTAATTATGTCGAAATCATTTAGTTCTAATTTAACGTTGGATTAACGTCAATTTTTATGTTGGCAAACATGTGGTATATGAATTATATCTAACTTTTACGATTCTGGTTGTCGTGATACTGTTGGAAATCCCATGGTAATCCATCGTTAATCCGTCTCAAAACTTGAACACGTTAATCCGTCGTAGATATCCGACTGTAATTTAACGTAACCTACGTAAATGTAAATACTCTTTGCATTTTCAATATAACTCACTACAACACTGTTTATCTCCAAAATTTTCTTATAATCTTTCTGTGATTTTGAGAGGAAATAAGAAACTTTCAAGATTCAAACTTCATTTCTTTGTTTATTTCCCACTCACTACATTTTGGTTCACGATTACACAATGTTTATAAAGAAGATTATACTTAATAAAAGTCTTCCACGTGTATCATCATTCACGGCCTTGTAGTGAGGGCTGTTGAGGACTGAGGCATGGTGTATCATCGCCCATGACCTTGTAGTGGGGGCTGTTGAGGACAGAGGCATTGTTCTTTGAGCTTATTTGAGTTGTGCTTTTACATTTGTCTTCTTGTTGTCGAGAGTTGCAGACTCTGGTTTCCCATGTCCTTGTAGTAGTGGGGTGAATTTGTTCTTTAGCAGAATGATGTCTGAGCTGAAGGACATTGGTGACATTGGTTTACTCTCCTGTTGTGATTTTGTGATACCGTTAATATCCCCGCGCAAACTCGATGTGGGTTTAAAATCCACACCGAGTTTGAATCGTAACTCCCTGAATGGCTGTTGCGACAAAGGTTTAGTAAATATGTCAGCAAGCTGAAGAGAAGATGACACATGTTTGATGACTAGTAGACCAGAGGCAACCCTTTCTCTTGCATAGTGGAAGTGTGTATCGAAGTGCTTGGTCCTGGTGTGCATAACTGGATTGGCTGAGAGGTGAACAGCTGAGAGGTTGTCACAGTAAATCTCCGGTATGTTGAATTGAGGAAGTCCTACTTGTGCAAGGATTGCTGATATCCAAGATAACTCTGCAGCTGTATCTGAAAGGGCACGGTATTCTGCCTCTGTTGAAGACCTTGAAACTGTAGGTTGCCTCTTAGCTGACCAGGAGATCAAATTCAGACCCAAAAATGTACAAAATCCTCCAGTAGATCGCCTTGTCATTTTGCAGCCTGCCCAGTCACTATCGCTATATGCTCGAAGTGTGTGATCTGAGGCTTTGTTGAAGGTAATTCCCATATGTATGGTTCCTTTTAAATACCTGAGAATGCGCTTGAGAAGAACGTAATCTGATGTGGATGGCTTGTGCATTTTCTGACATACAAAGTTAACAGAGAATTGTATGTCAGGCCGAGTTAAAGTAAGGTATTGAAGCTTACTTGCTAAGCTCCTGAAATGAGTAGGATCCGGATAATCTACTGAAGCATCAGAGACAGTGTTTGAGGATAGTGGTAAAGGTGTGGAGATGGGAGCACAATCCTGCATTCCAGCTGCCTTGAGAAGATCAGCAGCATACTTTCCCTGATGTAAAAAGAGTCCATACTCTGTGAATTCAGCCTGAATACCCAAAAAATACTGCAACTTTCCCATGTCTTTCATTCTGAACTGAAGTTGTAGTGACTGTAGCAATCTGTTGAGTTGTGACTGATCATTCCCAGTGACTATCATGTCATCTACATAGAGGAGAAGGATGATGATGCTTCTGTCTCTTTTGTAGATAAACAGAGAGGGATCATACGTGCTACACTTAAAGCCAAACTCGAGTAGGTAGGAGCTAAACTTGTCAAACCAGGCACGAGGTGCCTGTTTGAGTCCATAAATGGCTTTTTGTAGTTTGCAGACATGGTGAGGATGTTCCTTATCCTCAAATCCTGGTGGTTGTTTCATGTAAACTGCTTCATGGAGATCTCCATGTAGGAATGCATTTTTAACATCAAGCTGACGAATTCCCCAGTTCTCTGTTGTGGCAATGTGAAGAATTAATCGGATTGTACCTGTTCTGACAACCGGACTGAATGTATCTAGGAAATCAACTCCTTCTTCCTGCTCAAAACCCTTTGCCACTAGTCTTGCTCGAAGCTTATCTAATCCTCCATCAGCATGTAGCTTTGTTTTAAATACCCATTTGCATCCTAGCAGATTAATTCCACTTGGTGGTGGGACTAGAGTCCATGTTTTTGTTTCAATGCAAGTCTGAATTTCCTCTGTCATTGCTGCAGCCCAACCCGGATGACGTAGAGCTGATTTAATACTCTTTGGTTCAGGTGGAGTCTCTTTTCCTATTGATAACACATATTTTGGATTAGGTTTGGTAATACCTCGTTTTGCTCTTGTCACCATTGGGTGAGCATTTGAGACTGGAGTCAGGTCTGCAGATGTTTCTCTCCTAGTTGTTGTGAGAGTCGGCTCAGTGTGCTCCACAAGGGGTTCTGTGTCAACAAGGATTGGGCAATCTGAGGAAACTGGAGGAGTTGTAGCACTCTGCACTGGACTGCCCTGTGCTGCTCTTGATAGTGAGGAACTTGCCAAGACTGCATTGTGTTTACATCTTCTAGGAACTATTTCTTCAATAGGAGCTATGTCAGATTCTTCTAACAGAGGTGGATAAATAGACTGCCATGCTTTCATCAAAGGTGTGTCTGCTGTTGAGCTGTACATTCTGTAGCCTTCTTTGTAGGGAAATTTTGATTCATCGAATATAACATGTCTTGAGATGTATACTCGACCAGTTGGAGGATGTAGACACCTATATCCTTTAAATTTTTCATTGTATCCAACAAAGACACATGGTAAAGTCTTCGGATCAAATTTGTTTTTGGAGTATGGTCTCAAATAGGGATAGCAACAACACCCAAATATCCTAAGAGACGTGTAAACAGGAACTTGTTTATGTAATCTTTCATATGCACTCTGCATTTCTGTATTTACTGATGACGGTAACAAATTACCCAGAAAGTTACTCGTGAAGAAAGCTTCTACCCACAGATGTTGTGGAATGTTTCCTTGAAACATCATGGCCATTCCCAACTCAACAATGTATCTATGTCTACGTTCAGCTACCCCATTTTGTTGGGGAGTATGTGGGCAAGAAAAGATTTGCCTAATACCACAGCTTGTTGAATGTGTGAGAAACCGAGTATTAGCAAATTCTCCACCCCCATCAGACTGTAACACACTGATTTTCTGCCCAAATTGTGTTTCAACTTGATTTTGGAAAGCTTTGAAGACCACAAAAACATCAGACTTAGCTTTGAGAGGATAAAACCAAGTAAACCTTGAATAGTTATCGATAAACACAACATAATAACTGAATCCTTGAACAGATTTCACAGGAGCAGGGCCCCAAACATCAGTATGAATGCGTTCAAGTGGTCTTGACGCTTTAAAATCTGAACTAGCAAATGGTAATCTAGAACATTTTCCTAGTTGGCAAGCCTCACAAGCTGAGTTTGTGATTTTATTCAGAGAAATAGCCTTAGTAGATGATAGATGTCGTAGAGCTTGTGGATGAGGGTGACCCAACCTTTGATGCCAAATGATATCAGAGGTTGCACACTGCCTTGATGAATAAAATGCTTGGAAATTAGGATTCTCTAGGCGATATAGTCTTGCAAGCTTTTTGCCCTTGCTGAGAAGGCGATTGGTTACTTTGTCCTTTACAAAAACATTGTCAGAATCAAACGTGAATGAACAAGGATAATCATCAGTGAGTTTTGAGACTGATAACAAGGATTTTGCAATGTCTGGACATACCAATACTTCTTTAAGATGTAAGTTACCTGATATCGTTGGCAGGGGAATGGATCCCACATGAGTTATTGGCAAAAATTCACCATTTCCTACCATGATCGAGTCAGAACCATCATATGGCTGAATATTCTGCAGGTTTTGGGCTGTATTCGTGACATGATGAGTAGCTCCAGTGTCAGGATACCATTCTGCGCCAGAGAAGTCTCCAAGTTCAGAAGCTTTGACAGTTGTCAAGGCTTGAGGTAATTCTTCTGGATGGAAATTCTGATCAAAACGTTTGTAGCATCTCAGGGCAGAATGTCCATATCTATGGCAGATTTGACAAGTGGGTTTAACTGAGTTGTCACCATAGCTGCCATGACCTCTGTTCTGCCCAAATTGTTGATAGAATCCTCTGCCTTGTGTGGAGTAGTTACTTCTCCCCCTGAGATTACCACGGAAATATCCTCTGCCACGACTTGATGAATATCCTCCTCTGTTTGTATAGAAGGCTAGGTGAGGTGTGACTGTAGTGGAGTTGTCATAAGCTTGGATTTTGTCCTCGAAACCCGTGAGTTTATATATGACATCGTCGAGGCAAGGTCCTGGAAAACTGTCCATAGAGTTCTCTATGACAGTACATATTGTTTCGTATTCTTTCCCAAGACCATTCAGCACCCCATATATCTTTTCTTGTTCAGATATATTAGAACCTATGGAGTCCAGTTGGTCACATAGAGATTTGATTTCTGACAAATATTCAGACATCGATCTACTTCCTTTTGTAGTTGTTTGTATTTTCCTTTGCAAATCTAGTTTTCTGGTGGCAGATACACGATTATACTTTTTGGCAAGAGAGAACCATACCTCTTGTGAAGTTCTCAGACCATACACAGCTTTGAGTGCATCTTCAGAAAGAGAGCCAAAGAGCCAAGCCATTACCAGCTGGTCTGAGCGTACCCACTTCAAGAACTCAGGATTTGCTGTTTCTGTCACCTGCTCACCATTTCGAACTGCTAGTGTGGGAGGGGGACGAGGTGAGGCACCAGTAACCAAACCAAGAAGCATCTGGCTGGAGAGAAACTGCTCAAATTGCAGTTTCCACAAGAGATAATTTTTCTCATTAAGCTTTAACGTTACACATTGCGAGATTGTTAAAGAAGAAGGTGAAACAGAATCCGAATTTTCTTCCATGGCTCTGATACCATGTGATTTTGAGAGGAAATAAGAAACTTTCAAGATTCAAACTTCATTTCTTTGTTTATTTCCCACTCACTACATTTTGGTTCACGATTACACAATGTTTATAAAGAAGATTATACTTAATAAAAGTCTTCCACGTGTATCATCATTCACGGCCTTGTAGTGAGGGCTGTTGAGGACTGAGGCATGGTGTATCATCGCCCATGACCTTGTAGTGGGGGCTGTTGAGGATAGAGGCATTGTTCTTTGAGCTTATTTGAGTTGTGCTTTTACATTTGTCTTCTTGTTGTCGAGAGTTGCAGACTCTGGTTTCCCATGTCCTTGTAGTAGTGGGGTGAATTTGTTCTTTAGCAGAATGATGTCTGAGCTGAAGGACATTGGTGACATTGGTTTACTCTCCTGTTGTGATTTTGTGATACCGTTAATACTTTCATTATAATGTCTATATTCGTAAATAGACATCAATACCCGTAAAGTAAAGAGAAACATCTTGCCCTTTGGTTAAAAACGCGAGTACGTTACCTCATATTTACGTATTTGTGTTATGCATGTGTAACGTTTAATTATTTTCGTAAATGTATTACTTAATTTGTTTTCATCCATTATGGTTTCGTGAACTTTTTTAAGGTCCAACATCACATATAACCACCGTTCAATGTATTTCATTCAATGATAAAATAAGGTGACTGCGAACTACATCACGAGGGATAAAACCAATTTTTACGGGATATTATGGGAAATCATAGAAGTAGAGTACCCCAGTTTAGTGAGCTTGAAATTCGTACTATTTAAATGTGATTGCTTCGATCCCACGATTGGCCAAAATGTTTGAATAAATAATAATTAAGGTGCTACAACAAGTTTGAGCCATAGATTTTTGTCTCCCAACCAAAACAAGTTTGTTTCATATGTATCCTCGAGTAAAAAAATCAGGCATAACATGGTTCATTGTACTTAAAATTGCGCCAAAGTTTCGGAAAATTAGACTTGAAAAGTCAATTCAGGAAGCAAAATGTTCAGATATTTTAGCGCATAGTTTGAATACCACAAACATTCTTTTCATTGATCCAAAAAACCAGCAACTTGAAGATCTTGTTGACGACATAAAAGTTGAAGATGAGTGGATGAGTTTGATGAAAGTGATTTTGATAAGATGTCTGATGACTCTGATGTAGCATTTAATACATGATGCATGAATGTTATATTTTCAAAACTCTTTTATAAAACATACCTTTATGTTTAAATGAATATAATTGTAAAGAACTATAATACATATTTATACATATTTTATATTTATGTCGGATACGTCAGAGATCTGACGTAAAGAAATTCTCGATGTAAATCCGTTGGTAATGCCAATCGTCTTATCCTAAATACATATAAGGTTGTACGTTGGATTTACATCAAATACATCGATAATCCAACGTAAACTAGGTGTTGATGTAAATCCGATGTAAATCCGATATAAATATTAATCGCCTTATTCTAGATACATATCAAATCGTACATCGGATTTACGTTGCATTCTTTGGTAATCCGATGTAAACCGCATTGGGATGTAAATCAGACGTAACAATCAATCGCCTTATGGTAAACATATATCAATCGTTACGTTGGATTTACGTTGAGTTCGTCAAGAATTCGAAGGTAATCCTATATGCGATGTAAATCTGACATTTACATCAATGGAATAAATACATGTGTGATAGTTTGTTCCCCCGTTTCTGTTTTAGAAGGCGGAACCTCTTCCTCCTCATGTTCTTCGGTTTCCTTAAACTGAGAAGACGGTTCGGTTTCAGGAACCATGTGAGAAGTGAACGTGTACTACAGAGGAATGCGGGATGCTGCTTTATAAGCAGCGGGTGAGGGATTCAAAGAGGCCGATGAGTTACGGCCAGAAAACGACGGGATTTGTCGTCTTCCACGGCCTCTCAATGATCTACCACTACTTGCCATTTTGGTTTTTGTGTTTTTTGGTGTGGGAAAGTTTTAAGTGTTTTTAGAAGATTTGGAAGTGTTGAAAATGTTTGAAGTGTGAAAATGAGGGGAAAAAGTCATGTATATATAAAAAATATTTGCCACCACAAATGTGGTCGCAAATCACTCACAGTGTGCAAAATCATATGGGTGGTCACAAATTTTCGAACGATTTGCGACCACCAATTAATTGGGTGAACCACATGTGAGGTGGAAAATTTGGTCGCAAATCAGTCTCAAATTTGCGACTGATTTGCGATCACCATTAAGTAGGAGGAGTTGGAAAAATTTCCACAGTTTTTCGACTCCCACCAAATTAATGGTCATCGAAAATCAGTCGCAAACAACTGTGTAAATTTTTTGATGTAGTCGCAAATTGGTCGAAAAAATTGTGACCAATTTGCGATCACCTATAAAAAAGGTGTGGTTGCAAATTGGTAACCACATCAGCAATTTTGTTATGTGATGGCAATGTGATGGCAAATTAGTCACATATAATACCACAAACTCTAAATTATATGAATTTGGTGAAAATTATGAATAAAATAAGATTGATAACATCATTATCAGTTGTATAAACTTCAATTACTAAGTAAAAAACAACAATTTACATATTTGCCAAATTTACATATCATTTAGAAACACTTAACACATTCTTTTAACATTATATCACTTATATACACTTCATATATTTCATAAATTTAGATCAACACAATTATGGTTTGGTTTATATTTTTCCACATATAATGGTTAATACTTACCTAATATTGAAAATACAAGTTGTAAATGTGAAAAATATATAGGAAAAATGTAAAATTACAAAGGTGATCGCAAATTGGTCGCAAATTAACGATAATTTGCGACTAATAAAGAAATTTTGAATATGTAGTCGCAAATTGGTGACTCTTTTGCGACTAATTTACGAGTACACCTTATTTTTGTGACCAATTAGCCCGTACATTCCCAATGTAGTGGCAATATAATGGAAAAATAGTCACAATTAATACCATAAACCTTAAATTATAAGATTTTTGTACAAATTATGAATTATATGAGATTAATGACATCATTATGAGTTGTATAAAATTCAATTACTAAGTAAACAACAACAATTTACACATTTACCAAATTTACATATCATTTACGTAAAACAGTTAACACATTTCCTTAACCTTATACTATTTATATACACTTCATATATTTCATAAATTTACATCAACACAATTATGGTTTTGTTTATATTTTTCCACTTGAAATAATTTTTACATGCCTAATATTAAAAATATAAGTATTAAATATTAAAAATACATAACAAATATGTAAAAAACACTTGTAGTACCAAAGTGGTCGCAAAAGTGCGACCAATTTGCGACCACTGTGTAAATTTTTTGATGTAGTCACAAATTGGTCTCTATTTGGCGACCACTTTGCGACTACATTCAAAAAATCAAAATATAGTCGCACATTGGTCGCTGATTAGCGACCAATTTGTGAGTACATAGTTAAAAATTTGTTAAAAAACAGTTAATAGAAATTAGAAAAAATTGGTAAAAAGAATTATTGTTTTAAATTTTATGTACATAAATGTGTACAAAATTTGTAATATTAGTTTCATAAGTAAAATATATTATATTTCTTCGTCCTCTTTGTCATCTGAAAAAAAAATATTACACTGAAATTCATCTTGTAGTTCGGCATCTCTAACATCTAAATCAATTTCTTCGGTTTGATTAAATCTATCAACCAAACAATCTGCTTCTATCTCGTCAACCAACGTTATCTCTTCATCATTTTCTTGTTGCAAAAGGCCAATCTCGTCTTAGTTTTTGTAGTTCCCCAAAATCTTAGATATGGGATTAACTTTGATAACACTGAGCCATATTTCTTTTGATGATAATTTGGTGTGCGGATAAGGAATATTACAAATTTGATCTGCTTGAGAGCATGTGGTACATCATAATTAATGAAATGTAAATTAGTTAATTATATAAACAAATTTATAGAATTTTACGTAATATATATATATATATATATATATATATATATATATAAATTAATATATAATTATAGTTAATTATTTACGTAACTAGAATAAATGGCTCATATTTGTATTATTTCCTGGATGATAAGACATCAACGATGACATTTTCTGAATTTCGAGTTCTTTTTGAAAGAATAGGATCGTACCACTCATATTTAAAAAACGTGATTTTCAAATTTAGGAGTCCAATATACTCAAGTTGAAGGATATCTGTTAAAATCCCAAAGAAATCAGCTTCATCAGATACATCTGAGTAATTGTCTCGCTTGACACAAATACCATAGTTACATGTCTTTTTTCTGTGTCCATGTTTCTTCGTGTGGAACATATAACTTTTTGTAAAATAGATCAGCCAAATTGTCGATTTATTCATCGGGGCTTGCACTAATTGTTGAGCCATATCAAAAAGGTGTGTGGATCTGTTGAAATGATTGCATTGACCTACGATCATATATATATATATATATACTCAGTCATTAGTATTTCAAAATTATAAAAAATATAAACAACATATATAATTACTTATACATATACAATCTCGAACCTATATATGGAACTCTTTCTCTGTTTTCGATGAAATGTCATCTTTTGAAAGATATGGATACGTACAATGAAATTGATATTCAAACATGCTACAAAATTAAATATAAAAACGTAATATATATTGGTTAATTACAATGAAATTATAATATAATAAATGAAAATTTTTTCATAGTAACTTATTTAACTCTCTAGTGGACAAAAATATTCATAATTTCGCAAAACATATGCATGTGCATATTTGTATTCTTTTTCGGAGAGTCATATTTTTTTTCTTTTACCAGTTGTACGACCCATGTGAGTAAATATATCCGGCACTCTGGATCCGGATACACAGAGACGTCACCTTCATCGAATCTAGTAGACCTGTAAATATATTATACACGATTCATCATGAAAAATTAATTACTTAGCCTTACAAAAAAATAATTAATAAACACAATAATTTATGCTAACTACATGTCTTTGGTGCGTATATGGAGAGCAAAGTAATGCTCCGAGAAGTAAGATATCTCATCATTGTCATATGATTCAACAATCGACCTTGTAACATATCGTTTGTTCTTCGCCTTGTTTTAATTTTATGTTTTTTAAAAAGCCTTTCAAATGGATACATCCACCTATATTGCATAGGTCCACCCAATTCAGCTTTGCATGACAATGTATAGGTAGGTGTGCCATGACGTCAAAAATGCAGGTAAAAATCTTCTCCAAATTACACAAAATTATGACTATGTTTTCCTTCAGAATTTGGGCACGACTTTGTTGCAATGATCTGGAGCATAAATCTCAGAAAAATCCTCCAATATTTATATTTGAATCTAGTAATTAGTACATGCAATTATTATTATTATATATACCTAAAAGATAAAATATATTTAATAGTATATACCTGATAATGTTAGATGAACGTTTCATGGTAAACGTTATGCAAATATAAAAGGGAGAAGCCTCTTCATAAAAATATGATCGTCATGGTTTTTCATGCCCGAGAACTTTAGTCCATCTATAACCACACAATTTACTAAATCAGCCCCGTAGCTGTCCGAAAATTTAACTTCATTTTTGATACATTCTAATAAGTATTCTTTGGCTTTTTGTGTTAATCTAAATATAGGAAATGGAGCATTACTCCGACCATCCACGTGCAACTGTTTCAAGAGAAAAAATTTACAATATCTAACCTTGAATTAACTGTAGCTTTTGATTTATCCTTGACATTCATAACATTATTAATGATGTTATCGAAGAAATTCTTCTCTATATGCAACACATCAAGATAATGTCGTAGGTTAAGATCCGTCCAGTACGATAGCTTCCAAAATATGCTTTCTTTGTGCCAATTATGCCAACTTTCATATCCTTCTTTTTTAGTTTTATAACTGTTTCCACCACATTCATATGTTCTTAGAGGATTGACAGTTTTTATTCACTCGTATAAAACTTGTCCACCTGTCAATGATTGTGGAGGATAGTCACTCAAATAGTGCTTGCCCATTAATTTCTTTTTCTTCCGTAACAGATGATCCTTAGGAAGAAACCTTATGTGACAATCAAACCAACACGACTTTCTACCATTTGGTAATTGAAATGCCTTAGTATCATCTATACAAATTAAACAAGACAGTCTACCATGCGTTGTCTATCAGGACAACATTCCATACGTTGAAAAATCGCTTATCGTCCATAGTAACATGACTTTTAGATTAAAATTTTGATTCAACGATATATCGTATGCGTCAACTCCCGTAGACCACAATTCTTTCAATTCATCAATCAAAGATTGGAGGAATGTATCCAGACTAGCGTGCAGATGATTTGGCCCAGAATTCAGAATTGTTAGAAAATAAGTACTCTATTTTCATACACATATCAGGTGACAAGTTACATGGAGTGATAATCACCAGTCATAATGAATGATTACGAGACATTCCAAATGGATTGAACCTATTAGTACATAGCTATGATAAATATTTCAAGATTGAACAGTAAATCTTGGATGTAGATATTAAAAAATTTTCCACTCCGCAACATCAGATGGATAACTCATTTTTCTGCCTTCTGCTTCATGCTCTGCGTGCCACCTTATTGCCCTTGCAGTTTTCTCGCTTTGATACATTCTCTTAAGTATGTCGCCTATAGGTAAATACCACATATGAGTAAAAAGGTATTCTCTTTGTGCCCTTGGTTGGCTTATATCGAGGGGAATCGTAAAATTTACATTTTTTTTATTTTTAATCTTTTTTCCAAAAGATCATACAATTGTGAACACACACGCCAATTGTATAAAATGGGAGCCCTAAATTTTGCATTAGTTTTTTAGTTTTATAATATGAACCCGTTGCCTAATTTTCCTTGGACAAATATTCAGTAAACAGCTCCACCCATGAGTCCATGTATTTTTCACGTATATTAAAATCAGAATTAATGTTCATGAACCGACAACTAAAGATAACTCTGAATGCCGATCATGAAAACCATCAAACAATGAATTTTTTTGCAACTTCTAACATGTTGTAAAATTTTTGTGTTTATGAATTTGGTTCTTCTACATTATTAAATTCTTCCTCGTGCTGATTATAGTACTCATCACTCGTAGTATCACGAAATGCATCCGTCACCATTTCAACATATCTATTACCGGATGTATCTATTATTTCTTCACTAGTACCACATGTACCTCCCTTATTTCTATCACTACAAGAAAACTGCCAATTTGCGACTGCAATTTGCGACTACATATGTGGTCGCAATTTTTGCGACCACATTTGCCATGGTTTAGCGACTAATTTGCGACTACGGAATAGTAGTCGCAAATTGGTCGCAAATATGTGACCAATAAGTGTGGTCGCAAATCAGTCACAATATGCAACCAATTAGCGACTGAGATGCGACTGCCTTGAGACTGACCCTGGTAGTCGCTAATCAGTCGCAAAATAGCGACTGATTAGCGACTACATATGGAAAATCAGGTGGTAGTCTCTTATTGGTCGCTAAAAATGCGACCAATTTGCGACTACGGTATGTAGTGGCTCTGCAGTCACAAAGTGGTGGCAAAGTGCCACCATAAAAAACATGTGCGTGTTAGGTATAACGACATTTAAGCGACTACATAGCTGTAGTCGCAAAGTAGTGGCAAATCAGTGGCAAAGTAGTCGCAAAGTAGTCGTAAAATGTTGTATATATATGCACCATCCCATTCTCTCATTTGCAAAATCAAAAGTAAAAAGTTTTGTAAAACATGTGGGGAAATTATAACAATTCGAGAGATTGGATGTATAGAAGAATTGATAATGAAACAAGAAATATCTCGGCGGAATTTGCACAAGGCATGGAGCAGTTCATGAATTTTGCAAGTAGTCAACCTATAGCTCAAAGTAGTGGAGGTAAGTTTTTCTGTCCTTGTATTAATTGCAAAAATGATAAATTTATTCCGGGACGAAAAATATGGAGTCATCTATATAGTCGAGGGTTTATGCCAAATTATTATATTTGGTATAAACATGGAGAAGAGCTGAATGTTCAGTTAGGGACGAGTAGTACTAGTCGGGGTGATGTACCAAGAAATCAGGGACGTGATTGTAGTAGTGATGAAACAGTTGGTATATATGGTAATAGATATGTTGAAATGGTGACAGATGCATTTCGTGAGACAACGACTGATGATCATCATCAATACTATAATCAGAACGAAGAAAATTATAATTATAATTATGAAGAAGAACGGCCTAATGAAGAAGCAGAAAAGTTTTACAACATGTTAGAAGCTGCAAAAAATCCATTGTATGATGGTTGTCATGAAGGGCACTCACAATTATCTTTAGCTGCTCGGTTTATGAACATCAAATCTGATTTTAATTTACCAGAAAAATGTATGGATTCTTGGGCGGAGCTATTTACAAAATATTTACCCGACGAGAATGAGGCGACGGGTTCATATTATGAAACCAAAAAATTGATGCGAAATTTAGGCCTCCCGTTTTATACAATTGACGTGTGTATTAAAAATTGTATGATATTTTGGAAAGAAGATGAGAAATGGGAAAAATGCAAATTTTGCGATTCCCCCCAGTATAAGCCAAGCGAGGGCAGGACGAGAATACCTTTCAGTCGTATGTGGTATTTACCTATAGGTGATAGACTTAAAAGAATGAATCAAAGCGAGAAAACCGTAGAGGCAATGAGGTGGCACGTAGAGCATGAAGCAGAAGACGGAGAAATAAGTCATCCATCTGATGCTGCAGAGTGGAAAAATTTTCAATATTTACATCCTAGATTTGCTGCTGAATCTCGAAATGTTTATCTTGGCTTATGTACTGATGGATTCAACCCATTTGGGATGTCTCAATCATTCATTATGGCCGGTGATTATCACTCCATATAATTTGCCACCGGAGATGTGTATGAAGAAAGAGTATTTGTTTCTAACTATTTTGAATTCGGGGCCAAATCATCCGCGTGCTAGTCTGGACATATTCCTACGACCTTTGATTGATGAGTTGAAAGAATTATGGTCTATCGGAGTTGATGCATACGATGTATCGCTGAACCAAAATTTCAATCTAAAAGCTGTGTTACTTTGGACGATAAGCGACTTTCCCGCTTATGGAATGTTATCAGGATGGACAACGCATGGAAGGTTGGCATGTCCAATTTGTATGGATGATACGAAGGCATTTCAATTACCAAATGGGAGAAAGACGTGTTGGTTTGATTGTCATCGAAGGTTTCTTCCTAATGGTCATCCGTTACGGAAAAATAAAACAAATTTTTTAAAAGGGAAGCACGCTTTGAATGACTGTCCTCCACAATCATTGACAGGTGAACAAGTTTTGTACGAGCGAATAAAAACTGTCAATCCTTTAAGAACATCTGAGTGCGGCGGAAACGGTCATGAAAGTAAAGAAGAAGGTTATGTCAGCTGGCATAATTGGCACAAAGAAAGTATATTTTAGGAGTTGCCGTACTGGACAGATCTTAACCTTCGACATAATCTTGATGTGATGCATATAGAGAAGAATTTCTTCGATAACATCATTAATACTATTATGAATGTGAAAGAGAAATCAAAAGATACAGTGAAGTCAAGGTTGGATATTGCAAAGTTTTGCTCTCGAAAAGAGTTGCACGTGGATGGTCGGGGTAATGCTCCATTCCCTATATTTCGATTGACCCAAAAAGCGAAAGAACGGTTATTGGAATGTATAAAAAATGATGTCAAATTTCCGGACGGCTATGCGGCAGATTTAGCAAATTGTGTGGATATGGATGGACTAAAGTTTTCGGGCATGAAAAGCCATAACTGCCATGTTTTTATGGAAAGACTCTCCCTTTCATATTTGCAGAACTTTTACCACGGAACGTTCATCTAGCATTATCAGGTAAATATAGTATAACTATATTTTTAATTGGAAATACGTAAATTAATAATAATTGCCTGAACTAATTAATTGTCGATGGTAATTAATATATATATAGGGATTGGAGGATTTTTCCGTGATTTATACTCCAGATCATTACAACAAAACCGTGTCCAAATTCTGAAGGAAAATATAGTCATAATTTTGTGCAATTTAATATTATTATTGAAATTTAAATTTATAAATATTATTTTACATTTTTTTAAAATAATTTAAAAAATATTAATATTATATTTTTTTCCAAATATACGAAATTATTTCAATAATAATAAAAATATACTATTTTTTTAAAAATCTAATTACGCTGTAATCGCAAATTAGTCCTAAATCAGTCGTAATTTTTGCCACCGATTTGCGAGTCCTTCATACATGTGGTCGCAAATCAGTCACAAAATATTGCGACTGATTTGCGACTGCTCTTCCCCAGTAGTCGCAAAACAGTCGCAATTTTTTGGGACTGATTTGCGACTGCGAGCTATGTGTAGTCGTGTAACAAATTTTGTCTGCGAAAACAGTCACAAATTTTTGTGACTGATTTGTGACTGCGTTTCTCCTGTAGTCGCAAAACAGTCACAAATTTTTGTGACTGATTTGCGACTACGGTTCTCCTGCAGTCGCAAAACAGTCACAAAAAATAGTGACTGATTTGCAACTGCGGTTCTACCGTAGTCGCAAATCAGTCACAAAAAATTGCGACTGTTTTGCGACTACAAATTTAGCAACTACAACCGTAGTCGCAAAACAGTAGCAAAATTTGTTACGGAAATTCAGTGGCAAATTAGTCGCAAAAATAGCGCCCACGGTTGTGGTCGCAAATTAGTCGCAAAATAACCACTATGCCCGTGGTCGCAAATCAGTCGCAAATGTGCGACTGATTTGCGACTAGTATTTTTCCATAACATATCATTTGAGTATGATGACAAATTTATTTTTCCATTATGACATATTTATGCTTCTATGTTGGTCGATTTATTTGAATATGTTAGATTTTCTGGTAAAAGATTTAATGAACATATTTACTATGGTAGTTTATTGACTATGGTGGCAAACTTACTCAATTATTTTGCGTCTTCATCCGAAATGTAATGCAGTTATGCAAAACCATAACATGAACCACAACTGTTATGTGTCCAATTTTAAAATGATAGAAGAGGCATTTGGAAAGGATGTATGAACTTTTTTAGGAATTCAGGAGTTAGAGGTTATTATCAAGCTAAAAGAAGTACGATACATTTTGTATATAAAAGATGTACACTACTTACTCAAACATCAACGGGTAATTAAGAAAGAACATGAGATGTGGTCTTTGTTAAGTATTGGTTATCCTGTTAGGTTTTTTCTATATAAAATTGTATATATCATATGTCAGATTTATAATAAATTTCACAAAGGTTTGAGATGTTAATCATAAAGAGTTTGGGAAGAGTTCAACGTTTCGAGTGTTGTATGATCTACCCTTAAATGTGTGTAACATGCATAGTAAAACTTCAAAAATTAGAGTTTTGAGAAAAGTAGAATGATAGGAATCCTTACTATTTTTATGTTGGAATCTATGGTATTTCTCCGACCAACAGAATCAGACTTTATGCATAGAGGTTTGAAAGTTATACAAGGGGTCATGTGGCTTTTGCAAATTTGCTATAGGCGGTTAAAATGTTAGTATTTAATGCAAAGAAGTCATACAAAATGCATGAATGTATTCATGATTTCTTCATTTATTTATGCGCATGAATCAGTTCCTAGATTAAAAGAGCTATATGGAAATCATAAAAGAAAAAACAAAATTCTTCTTTTTTGTTGGGGTAGATCCCATAAAAGATTTGATTTCGAAGAGTTTATATTGGAGGAGAAGAAAGCTCATAATGAAGTATGAATTGTTTAATACTTCTCTTTAAATTTTGTTATGAAACCATGTAAAAATTTTGTTTGCAATAAAATCAGATATGACTAAGACATTTAGTTTAAACTAGAAGAAGATATCTATCCAAAGTGGGATAACGAAAAGTAGACTCAAAATTGAATAACTTGATCCCATATATATTGAATGATTGAATGAAGCTTATTTGGATGAAGTCATGAGTTAGCTAGATGAAGAAATAAAATTGATGTCAAAGAAGTAAATTTTAAAACAGTTAACCTCCAAGAACCTACAAAGAAATAAAGAGAAAGAAATCAAATATGTGAAGATGGAAGAGTTTTAAAGATATTCTTATTTTTGTTTTAGTCTTTTAATCTATTTAGTTTAATTTACATGAAACACGAAAATTTTCATTTCCTACACAATGAAAGTTGTGAGAAGAATTTATAAAATGATGAAATACTTCTCATGTAACTTACGGAAATAGTTAAGCTACTCTTTGCAAAATTGAAAGGGTTGGAAGCAAAAATGAATATTCTATTAGTCACTTCATTACAATTAGAGTTTCGTGACGGAAAACTCTATCGAGCATGTCAATGAAATTGTTTAAACAAAAGATGCAGTAAATTCGAATGGATGTGAGGATGATGGAGCAAGCAGTAAAGAAATGGTACAATGATTTGATTTGACAAACTATATACATCTACTGCAAACTTAATAAAAATGTCCCAAACTTAATAAATCTATCGCAAACTTAATAAATCTACTGTATATCAAAGAAATATGTCACTATTATATAAAAATATAAATAACTACTGTAGATTTTTATGACAGACTTTTACATATTTTTTTGAAACTCGATGATATTTTTGTAATAAATTTGTTTTTTTATTACATATTAAAACATTTTAATAGTATTCTCGTCAAACGTTTTTTTAAGAAATGTTTTGGATGTACTATTAGTAAATAAAATATTTCAATAATTAAACAAAAATATGTGAACAAATCCAATAATTTGTAGTGATTTTTCCTTATTTTATCAATTCTTCTTATATATATATTCATAAAAAAGTTTAACAAAATTAACCAAATAAATTTTAATAAAATCCCATATATTTTTAATAAAATATGATTAAAAAATATTGCATTTTATAAACTTTAATTAAAAATGAACTAAAAATTAATAGATTATCTCTTAGACATAGATTACTTAGGCCATATCTTGACTCTGATATTTATATTTTCATATATACTTTTGAAATGAAAGCTTTTTCAACTCGCCGTATGCTATTCTAAAATGGATAATATATCCAACAAAATCATTGGATAAATTTTAACTATAATACCATATAAAATTTTAGAGGGTTCCAGTTAAAAATCAATTAACAAATAAAAAATTAACACATGTCTTCATGTATTATTTAGCTTTCATTATGTAAAATTTCTAATAGCAATAATGAGAATTTAAGATAATTTTTAGCTATTGAACTATTTTTTGTAATTTTTTAGAAATAGTTCTATTAAAATAGAAGTTTCACAATCATAATCAATATCACATATTTTTATCATTTATTTAGTATTCTTCGAATAAAATTGAATCTCAGACATGAAAGCAATATAACGTGAAAAAGGCACGAAACAATTTAAAATTTGCAAGTGGACAGTATAATGAAAAAGTCGATTTCAATACTATTATCTTTTGTACGAACAAAATGTTTGTCTTTTGTTCGATGCTATTGTCCATGTCTAAATGTTGCATTACAAGAATATGTAGTCAATGTTTGATTCTGTATAGATTTTCTAAGATATGATACATTTAACTAGTCTCTTTCACGTCAGTATTAGTCTCTCAATGTCGATATTTTCCTTAAAAAATTTGACACCAAATGTAATTAAAAAACCACTAAAATTCGAAAGTCTCAACTGCTCATTATTCCAAGAAATTAAAGTCGCAGCTAAGAATAAAGAAATTATGTTAACGTGAGAAACGAGAATACTTAGAACCTTGACCCAGTGCTACAAATTCAATTTTCCATCTCATGAAAAAGAGGAATGCACAAAAAAAAGAAATAGAAAAGAATAGAAACCGTTCACCTAATATGATGGCTATTTGAATTTCGATGATAGCTTAGGCTGTCATTCTAGACTTCAAATCTTGATTGGTTTATTACAGTTTGTAAAAATGATTTATCTCTCAATGATACGGAGGTTATTAAAAATGATTTAAAATTTAAATCAATGCAAATCTAAATCATTAAAAAATATTATTCTTGTTCGTTCGCTCATCGTAGGCGTCTGCGATTACGATTACAGTCAACACTACAACTGTGGTTGCGATCAACACTACAATTGCGATTGTGAAAGATGTTGTTCGTTTGTGTACTATCGACGGTTGCGATTGTGGTTGATCGCAGATTTTTAATTATACCGCTGTTTTAATCAGTGGTCGAACAAATTAGGACGCACAATACAACGTCTCATCGATACGCCAGCTAAACGAACAACAATCTACCGGCGTCGCAGACGTAGAAATTATCTTGCTTTGCATCTTTTCTAGAACTTGTTCATGGTGACCATACGCACATTTGAGTTTTCTTTCACCTTTTACCATTCTTTACTAAACAAAAAGCAAAAATTCCTTTTTTGGGATGGTTACACCACTCCCCAAACCAAACCATTCTTTGAAGCCAACATTACTCTTGTGTGTGAACACTTTGTGAAGTATTTTTCTTAAATGCTTAATTTACAAAACATGTTGAGTTTTAAAAATGACAAGGCTAGAAATTCATGTAGATACTAGTTTCACATCACAAACATAGCATAAGGTAGGATTTGGGTTGGGTAGTTTAAGTTGTTCAAGTTGTGAGATGAAAATAAAATGAGAGAAAAGGAATGAGACGAACAAAAAAAAAAGAATATTTGTGGGGATTGTGCCTAATAAAGGGACATGAGAATCGGTTTTGGAATTTTAGATAAGTTAGCTATAAGTGTTGAATTTAAATTCCTCTAAGTGTTTAAGAAACGCAAATGTCTAGATCAGTCATGAAAAGGTAGATGAGCAAAAATGAAAAGAGCTAGGAAAAGATAAAGTGATTCTCATGTACTAATTTGATTATTTCTCAAAATCCCTAAAAGAGAGATTCAAAGTGAAAGAAGGGTGAGTATAGGCTAAAGAATGCATTAAAATAGTTTTGTGCTGTTATGGCAAGGCCTTTAGCTGGTCTGCTTAACAAGGACAAGTTTGATTGGTCCGAGAGAGCACAACTGACATTGGAAGTCATAAGGAAGCAATGAGAACAACCTCGGTGCTTGCGTTACCCTATTTTTGTGAGCAATTCATAGATGAATCAGATGATTTAGGCAACAATTTAGGCTTTGTTCCAATGTAGGCTCAAAACCAATTGCTTAATTTAGTTATGCACTTTTCGATAGAGAACATATGAAACCGATATACGAAAGGGAACTCATGGCAATTGTGTTTGCTATTAAAAAGTGGAGTTGCTATCTCTTGGGAAGGAAATTTATAGTCCACACAAAAGAGCCAGAAGTTTTTGCTGAAGCAAAGAGATGTCTCTTTGCATTATAAAAAATGGCTTAATAAATTCTTGGGCTAGGATTTTGATATCTTGAACAAACCATGATGAGAGCCTCGATACTGACCATGGTCCGATCCTATTTCTACAATACAAGAGACGGTCCATGATACGGTCCAGGAACACACAACTGAGGAAGATGTTCAATACGGTTATGGATACTTTCATCAAAATCTTATACCAAGACAATCCCTCATGGGCAGGGGCTTGTCAGATCACCCCAAGGATCGACCAAGATGGCCCACCAGCCATACTTACGGGCCACCCAAAGATGTTACTAAATACTTCAACATAATGTCCATCAACAATGTCCTTGATCACCGAGAACAAGTTAAGTATGTTAACCCTACACACATTTCACTCACTTCGACAACCAATGTAGGAAAAGACAACTTGAAGCTCCAAGACGGCCGTATAGCACATGATCGGGTCGGACTAGCGCCTAATGACCAATGATATGGATCAAGAGTAGGGACTAAAGAAGAGCTTCAAGACCAAGAACTTACTGCCACAAATGAAGGCCTAAAAGAATTACAAGATAAAAAACACATCATGCACTTAGCACACTCATACTCCGTATATGGTGCGCCTAATTGGCCATTTGCAAGCAATGCTAAGGTATTAAATTTATATTATATTTTGGCAGGTTCAGGAGGCCCCAACAATTGTCAAAATGAATTCAAATTCAAAGTTTTGCACCAAAATGGAGCCAAAGATATTTGGCCAAAGTCTCCTTTTAAGATTATGCGAATTTCCCGTGAACAATTGGCTCGTCATGAAACCTCTTGAGGTATATGCCCGAACATTATCATAGAGATTTGAAAAATTGGTTTAGAAAATTGATGCAGGCTTCCACACAGTGTATTCGTAATTTGAGGAGTTTGAGAAGCTCCTGAACTACTCCTTGGAGTTGAAGGAGCCGAAGAAGCTTTGTTGGCCAAAATCATTGATGGTCTTCAAGAGCATATAGCTAGAAAGGTGGAGAGGACTAGATACAGCAGCCTACATCCGTTGTTGCTCTTGGTTGTGCAACTAGAGCAAAAAAATAAGCGTCAAACATCCATGACTAGCCGACCATATAACAAATAGCCATGGCCCGCAAACAACAACATTCCCGTAGACAATGGTAAGACCATTGAGATCGAGTCTTGGTTCAATAGCAAGACCATCGAGGCATCTAAGTACCTCTGGCACAAACCAAATAAGTATCCTAATTTTAATCAAGTTAGTACATAATGTAAGATCGAGGTCGATCCTATAGGCGGTATGACCGTGACTCATAATGGGCCAAGAATCTCTCTTAACTTTGGGAGGGAAAGGAAAATGTTAGGTGGTGGTGTTAGATTGAATCTCATATACTAAGATATGGGCCAAGGGAATTTAAATCTCTCAAATTGACTGGTCATGAGTTCACTGAGTGTTTCTCACACTAAACTCCATATGAAAAAAATCAAAGAACTTGTTCTTTAATGAATAAACTCAAAAGTTTTTGATGAAAATTCCTTACACTCGGTAGTGTTTTCTTTACAAGGCCGAATAATCTTTATATAAAGCTCTTACATAAGGTTTAAGAAGTTACAAAATAGAGAGGTGCGTTCATTTAATAAATATGACAGTGGCCCTTAAATGCGCAACCAAACACAGAGAGTATTAAAATTATTTCATATTGACAACTTGGGAAGGAAGTGGTTGTGTGCGTGGCTGAAATTACTATTGAGTATGTTCCAGGGGCAATGTGAGTTGAACATCATGCTATTGATGTGATTTTGGTAAGTAAACCTCCAGTCCGGTTCATGGTTTAGGTCGGGTGGTTCATTTGGCACGTGCTTGGCCATCTTTTATGCTCCTCAAGTCGGTTAGGACGACAACATCAGTACCCATGATATAAGATTAAGTGCTAGGTAAGAGGATACATTGGTGAGGACCTCAGGCCCAACAGGCCGGCCTACAAGTAAACATCGGCCAAATGCCGACCATGAGAACCCTGCCAAGGACCCGATCCGACAAAAGGACGTTATGACCCTAATTTAACACGGCCAGAGAAAATCTAAACAATATGAAAGATCACGAATAACTTCAACACAAACTTCAACCCGAGCCAGCCTGACCAGAGTTCATGACCGAACAAGATGATACCATGGCCCAAAGAACAGTCAAACAAGCCCAAAAAGCTATGTGGTGGCTAATCAAATGAGGTGACCCAAATAAGGGAGCAAGAGGCCCAAAAAGTCCCATGGTCAAGACATTAGGTGGATGCTTTTCAAATTGAAGCAGTAGCTACTTTGTTTTTCATCATAACAGCATAGCTTCAAGATGGTCGTGACCTACAAGGCATATTAAGGATTTTCCATATTCATAGATGCGCTAAGGTACAACATTTAATTCATTTCCAACATTTCTTCTTTTTAAAGTTCGAATAAAGTCCCAATTGAGTGTTGGTTCTTATGTGTTTAATACGAGAACAACTCTAGAGTTTTCTTTTTCTCTTTCCATTTTTGACCCAAGATGGTCATGGTCGACGAGCTATTTAATAAAGGTCTCTATGCGATATTGTACTCACCAATTTTTCCTAATCAATAAATAAGAGCATTTTCTCTCTATGTTTCATCTCTCTCTAACAATTGTGTGATCCCTTTCTTATTG
The DNA here is from genome assembly GCA_018901935.1 of Pugionium cornutum. Taxonomy (NCBI): domain Eukaryota; kingdom Viridiplantae; phylum Streptophyta; class Magnoliopsida; order Brassicales; family Brassicaceae; genus Pugionium; species Pugionium cornutum. The sequence goes on from JAENJI010000574.1 coordinate 75,728, forward strand.
AGAAAAACATCCAACTCTTTCACGGTTCTTTGCTCTTGAAATAGTGTTAACCCCTTCAGAAGCGTCCCTTTGACATAGTTATAACTAGAGCGAGCCCTTTGGTGAGCTAGTTTAACACCACCAAAACCCTAAATCTGTCTTAGCAAAGAGTTCTTCTCTGTCAGTTGTGAAGTTCCTAGTCGTACAACATATAGGATCGACCCCAACCTTTTGTCACACATGGTGCCCAAACCAATGGGTGATGATCATCACTCCTAGTGGCTACTATGAGTTCCAATATTGGCAAGAACAGCTGGTGTTCAGGACAATGATATGGAGTACCCTGATGTAGGAGAAGTCCTAGTGATCCGGAGAGTAGTTAGTGTGATGCACAACCCGAAGAGAAGGTCCAAAGGGAGAATCTGTTCTATACCCATTTCACAATCAAGGATAACGTATGTAATATAGTCACTGATAGAGGATATTGTGCACGAGGGACAAATTAGGGCTGGAAAATATCAAACATCCGAGGCCTTACAAGTTACAATTGCTCATTGACACCACAAAGCTAAAGGTCAGCAAACAAGTGAGTGTGCCTTTTAGTGTGTGCAAGTACCAAGAGAAAGTAATTTGTGATGTGGTGCGTATGCAAGAAGGAAAGCTTATGTTGGGCTGACATTGAAATTTGACGGTGCCCCAATCCACAATAGCTGGACCAACTACTACTCGTTCATCCATAATGACCGTAAGTACAAATCATCCCCATTAAGTCCATCGGAGATTCATTACCTTCAATATAAAATGAAAAGGAGGCCAAGTTAAGTAAGTTTAACCTCTTGATTACAACTGGTGCTATCCATAAAGCCTTGAATGCCAAAGGCACTATTTTACTAATGCTATAAAAGAGTGTTTACGTATAGGGTTAAAGGACATGGAAGTACCGCCTGAAATTGATGTCGTGTTGAACAAGTACAAGGATATCTTTCCAGAAGAGATACAAGCTGGATTCCCCCAATCTGTAGTATTGAATACCAAATTAGGATGCAAGAAGGAGATACCAAATTAGGATACAAGAAGGAGATGAGTGGAAAACTGAATTCAAAACCCAACAAAGTCTATATAATGGTTAGTCATGTCCTTCAGCCTAAACAATGCACCAAGTACCTTCATGAAACTAATGAGCCACATGCTAAGGTCCTTTATAAGTAAATTTGTTATTGTCTACTTTGATGACTGATAACCATGGTTTTTGCATTGTTTCACCATGCATTTCACCACCTTTTTTGTGTTTTCATTAGCATTTTAGGTATTTTACCCACCTATGTACGTTCATTGGCATTTAACATTGCATTCTATAGGTTATTGTATGCATTTCTGCATCTTGCATACCTTTCTCGTTGATTTCAGGTAAAACGAGAAGTTAGCCGGGATAAAGAGCAGAAAAATAGCCAATGAATTTTCTGGAGGGCACGAAATCGGCCATACGACCCATTTCAGCCAGACCACACGCGATCGGACATCCAGCCAATCACACCTGGCTGATCGCGCAACTCCCGGCCAGTTCACCACCCGATCGGCCAGCACATGCCAATGCCATCCTGAGACCTGCGATGCCAGCCCGAGACCAGCCGATGCCAGCCTGAGACCTGCCAAACCAGCCCATGCGATCGGCCATCCGCCCGATCGCACAACCCTGATCGAGCACCAACACATGCGATCAACCATCAAGCCAACCGCACCTGGCCGGTCGCGTATCACCCAGCCAGCACATGCCGAGACCTGCCAACTCCCTTCTCAGCCTGGCCGATCCCAAGCCAAATCATGCAAAACCCAGGCCCATCATTAGACCGGCCTAATGGCTGGTCCCACTATGGGCGATCGGCAATGCCCATCACCAGACCGGGCGATCTCAGATCAGCCCCAAAATTCACAGCCCATCAGGAGATTGGGAAATGGCCAATCTCACACGGCCGATCTCGGGAAAACCCGAGCCCAATTTACCTTAAACCTATTTTTACTTAACCGGTTTGTCCCGGGATTAAACCTAATTGTTAGGGATACTACATAAACTTTTCACCTAATTTTGTTCATGTTTCTTCGAGTTTTTGTCTCTGGACGTTTTTAGAGAGAGAGAGAGAGAGGAGATTGGTTTCAGCCTTTGTTCTTGCACTCTTAGTTTTTACTGAAGGATTTCTCTACCTTATCTCTTATCTTATGTTTCTTTGCTTTTACTTCTTTATGCTAATTGTTTTAATGAACATGTTTGAGTAGTTTTCTGTATGAATTTGGGTAAGGTAGATTACAAGAATTTGATATTGAATTAGGGTTTTTAGGTAGATTAGATGACAAATCACTGATGTTTAGGGTGTGCTTAATGCCATGTATTGAAATAGCTAATCAATGCTTAGATCGATGATGTTCTGCTCCTGAGAAGTGTAGACAGAACGTGTAGGTAGGCCTAAATATCTTTATTGAATCTTAGCCAATGAGAGTTGATGTCTAAGGCGATAGGTGGACATGATTAAACTCGAACCCAATGATCACTAGGCGATAGATTGCTCTGCAAAAGACTTGTAGTCTATAGGCTGGTGAACGGGCTGTTGCCACGAGAATGGACCAGTCTACTAGATAGTGTTAAGTCTTAGGTAATTATCTAATCAAACCTGTAGAATCTTTAGTCAAAGGAAGATTTCCCCGAATCGAATGCCTTGCCCCCTGTCCATATTTCTTGTTTATCGAATTTAACTCGTCTTTACTTTTCTTGCAATTAGATTATTTTACAACCTAATCAAAAACTCAATTAGTATTTACCTAGATTTAAGTGTTTCATGCATTCCTAGTGTACTATTCTTACTTCCATGAGGATTCGATACCCCAACTACTACTCGATTTGCTTTGCACTTGGAGTTGTACTCAAAATTAAAACTTAAAACCCCATCAAGTTTTAGGCGCCGTTGTCGGGGAAGTTAGCAATATCCATTAGGATTTCGATTTATTTAGAGACTAGGTTTTATATTCTTTTTCTTTTGACTACAATTACTTGGTTTATTCAAGTGTATGAACACAAGAAGCCGTGGAAACATAACCCTGCAACCTAGTGACATCGACAATCTGTATTTGGAAAGAGAACCTACAAGATCAAGGAGAAAGCGATCAGATCATCTAAGGAGGGATTTGGAGATGGAACACCACGACCAGAACCTGCCACAGAATGCTGAGAATGAAGCTCAAGGAGCTGAGTTCATAATCAGAATACATGGAGGGCAAGAGGCAATGCACCCACAAAGGCCTCAGTGAGTGATCGGGACTTTTGATGAGCCAAACGTATATGGGTACCGAACTTGAATTCGCCCAGCCCCTGTGGAGAAAAACAACTTTGAGATCAAGGCAAGCTTGATTAACTTGGTGCAGAGAAGCAAGTTCCACAGTATGCCAATGGAAGATCCCCTAGATCACTTGGACCAATTTGATATGCTTTTTGGAACTATCAAGATCAATGGGATTTCGTAAGATTCTTTGATGCTAAGGTTATTCCCATTATCTCTAGAAGATAAGGCTCACAAGTGGGAAAAGAATCTGCCACATGATACCATCACCTTATGGGATCATTGCAATAAATGATTTCTGGCCAAGTTCTTCTCAGCCTCAAGGACAACAAGGTTAAGGAACGAGATCTTAGATTTTGTTCAGCACGGTAATGAAAGCTTCTCTGAAGCATGGGAGCGTTTCAAGGGCTACACATCACAATGCCCCCATCATGGCTTCTCAGGCGAGTCACTACTTAGTACGCTATACAGAGGAGTGCTCCCTAGAATTCATATGCTCCTAGAAACGGCGAGCAATGGAACTTCCTTGGACAGGAAGATGAAAATTGGAATGATCTTGCTGGAGAATCTTGCTCAAAGTGATGGGAACTATGTGGAAGACTATGATAGAGCCTCACGTGGGAGCAGAGGCTATGAAGATGAGCATAGAAGAGAGATGAAGGCACTCAATAAGAAGTTTCACAGAGTGCTACAAGTGTCTCAATGAGCAGTGAACTTTTTAGGAGAGTTTGATGGGTACCGAGGGTATCAAGAAGAAGGGAACGACATCAAGGAATGCCATGAGGACATGAAATAAATTAGGGGGTCCCTCAGGGTAAAAGAAGGATTTCAATTAGAACTACCAAAACCATCCCAACTTCTCATACAAAAGCACCAACGTGGAGAACCCGCTAGATTTAACGTTTCCTCCATACAAGCAGCAATACCAAAGCTACCAGTTACAAGCCTACACCTCAAGGTTTCCAGAAAGGATATGTGCCAAGACCCAAGTATCAGCATCCTGGATTTCAACCCAAGATGGGATACAATCAGCAGCTGCAACCTCTTTCATTCAATGCACCACCCGCACCTAAGGCTGTCCGGGAAGATGACACGAAGGCACTCTTGCAAAAGTTCTTGGAAGGTCAGGGAAAGGGAGAAATAGAGATGAGAAAGAAGTTGGCTGAAATCAACAGCAAGGTAGACAATGCCTTTGGGGAGCTCAGCGCCAAGTATGAGCACCTCTCGTCACATCTTACGGCGCTGGACAGCCAGGTTATGCAACTAGCTTCTTCTTCTGCACCAAAGGTAAACTCCCTGGTAACCTGAAGTAAATCCACGAGAGTACTGCCAATCCATCTTGATAAGCAGTGAATAGGCAACCACATCTAGGGAGAAGGTAGAGGAAACCGAGCCACAAGGGCAAGAAAGCGACGATGAGCTTTTGAATGACCTTACCCTAGCAAAAGCTGAAAAGGTCCCTCCCAAAGTTCAAGGAGTGAGTGAGGAGGAGAGAGAATCCTATAAACTCGAAAGACTTGAGAAACTTACATTTCTCTGAAGGTTTAAGGAGCGAATCCTCGAATTGCAGTACAAGAAACTCGGTAGACAACTAAACTTAATCATAGGGCCACTCCCAAGCTGGCTGAAAGATTATCCAGGGATGAAAAAGCTCGAGGAATATGATATGGGAAAAAGAAAGGATGTTGAGGAAGGACCAGCAATGGACAATCATGAGTGTAGTGCAATACTCCAAGGCTCTACACAGAAAAAGCTTTGAGATCCAGGTAGTTTCACTCTTCCTTGCTGCTTAGGACCTTTCTCCTTTGGTAAATGCCTGGTGGATCTTGGAGCTAGTGTGAGCCTCATGCCTCTGAAAGTTGCTCAAAGAGTGGGTTTAATAGACTTCAAGAAGACTCGCATCTCGCTGGTTTTGGCAGACAAGTCTAAGAGGTCTCCTATTGGGGTCCTAGAAAACTTACCGGTGAAGGTTGGTAACTCAATACTTCCCACATATTTTATTGTGCTAAGGATGGATGAGGAGCCAGCCAACCCAATAATATTGGGGAGACCATTACTAGCCACCGCAGAGCTGTAATCGACATGCCGAAAGGTATAATTGAACTCAACTTAATAACCTCTACTCTCAGGTTCAACATCAAAGAGACATGCAAGGAAAACACCATCGAGGGCAAGGTTTTCTCTGTAGCAACCTTTGGAGGTTTGGAGGATATGAACGAGAAGCCATTAGCATCAACAGAAGATGAACGTTTTCTGGGGAATGAAGACACTAGCAATGGTAAGGCTAGTGAGAAAGACAAGTTGGGGAGCAGAAGGCAGAAAAAGCAGACCCAAGAACGAGATCTGGTGATCTACACTTCAAGACCAAGCTGTCTAGATACAAATATGAGAAGAAAAAAAGAGCTAAGGCAAGTCGAAGGAAACTGCCCTTGTGGCCGATCACGGGTACGCCCATCGCAGACCAAGGATGTGAAATAGGCCAGTGGCCGATCACGGGTAGGCCGATCGTAGACCAAGGATGTGAGATAGTCCAGTGGGCCGATCTGAGGAGACTGATTGTACATGAAGGCAGAACCGGGCAACCGCCTGGACACTCTCCGATCAACCACCAAGCTTATCTCGCTGGAGGACCTCCCTGGCCGCTCCACCTACATGACAGCACACCCAAGAACGAGCACACCATATCTCTCAACTCCTTCCCGCCAATAAAGATGTACCAATCATTCAAACTTGCCTCTTTTTTTATCATTTTTGTTTCCTTTACTTTCATTTCTCTCCTTTGTATTTATTTTCTCACCGAGACGGTGAGAGATATGTCTGAGGGAGGGGATCACTGATGGTCACATTTGTATAATTTTGCATTGTACATTATATTTATGTATTAAAAAAACCAAAAAATGAAAAACAAAACACAAAAAACCAAAATAATTTCATTTTCATTTATATTCCATGTGTTAGGATTGAGTCTAGAAGCATATATAATTTTTTTTGCATTTGCTCTGTACCATGGTTAGACTGCCATTTCGAAACTTGAGAATCTTATATATAGAACTAAGATTGGAACCCTTGCTAGGAGTACTATGATGCTTGCACAATTCGAAACTTGGGAATCTTGTATTGTGCTGCAACCTATTAGGTAGATCATTCTCGGGAATTCAAATATGTCTGATTTTATACTAACTCCATAAATTAGAATTGTAACTGAAATTAAAATTATCTTACACTCATCTGTCCTAAGACTTGTTCATGGATATCCATATACACATTCAGGTTTTCTTTAACTTTTATACCACCCTCTTTTAACCCAAATTTCTGAATACCCCTCTTTGGGATGGTTACGCCACTCCCCATCCCAATCCTTTCCTTCAAGCCAACATTAGTCTTCTGTGAACCTTGTGTAAGGCCTTTTTACTAGAATGCTTACTTTGCAAAACATGTTGAATTTTGAGAACGACAAGGCCAAGACTTTCATGTAGATGATAGATTCACGCTATAAGCTCAGCATAGGATAGGACTTGGGTAGGCTTGCTAGAGTGTATGAGTATGAGATGAAAAGAAAAAGAAAAACAAAGAAAATGAGAGAAACCCAAAAAGGCAGAGTGTGGGGATGTGCATAAGAAAAAGGGCATGAGGATCGGTTAATAAGTGTAAAAGATAGCTCTAAGTTCAAAGTGAAAATTTCCTCTAAGAAAGTAAGGAAGACACAAGCCTAGATCAATTATCAAGATTACAGGAGAAAAACTAGCAAAAGAGCTAGAAAATAAGAGTGATTCCAATGAGCCCAATTAATCACTACCCCCTAGTGCCAAAAAACGAATTTCAAAGTGAGAGAGGAGAAGAAGATAGGCAAAGAAAGCCTCGGAAGGGTAGATCACTTAGGATGGGATTTACTTGAGATTGAGATAGATAGTTTTGTGGTAGAACATGGATAGATGAAAGTCTTGCCTTGTATGCATCATTGTTTTTTTACTCTTAGTGTTTTGCGAAAGCGGCATTCCTTTTCGAGAGAACCCATGTGATTAGTTGGACCACCTTACCTCACTTTAGAAACAATTTCTCCTTAGCCAAATGAACTTGTATTGGTTGATGCATGAAAAGATTCACTTATGCCATTAATTGAATGTTAAGTAGTTAGGGGATTTGATCGCGCATAGCATGACTAGGGATTGACATCGTGGCACATACAAAAAGTACTAGTAAATAGGTTCAGTTCAAGCATTATAATGCGCTTGGATAATGATTTTGGGATTAGATCTTTGTGCATGGTTTCGGTTAGGGGTCTAGTCTTCAATCCTCTTCTTCGGTTTGTTTTTGCTGGTTTTTCTCGAGGACGAGTAAAAGGCAAATACGGGAGAGTTGATAAACATGGTTTTTGCATTGTTTCACCATGCATTTCACCACTTTTTTGTGTCTTCATTAGAATTTTAGGTATTTTATCTGTCCATTTACGTTCATTGGCATTTAGCATTGCATTCTATAGGTTATTGAATGCATTTTTGCATCTTGCATACCTTATCATTGATTTCAGGTACAATGAGAAGTTAGACGGGATAAAAAGCAGAAAATGGCCAAGGAAGCTTCTAGTGGGCATGAGATCAGCCATCCGACGTATCTCGGCAGGCCGATCTCAGCCGGTCCACACATGATCGGCCATCCAGCTGATCACACCTGGCCGATCGCGCAACACCCGACCGATCGTGCAACACCCGGCCAGCTCACCATTCGATCGACAAGCACATGCCGATGCCAGCCCGAGACCTGGCATGCCAGCCCGAGACCTGGCATGCCAGCCCGAGACCTAGCATGCCAGCCCGAGACTTGCTGATGCCAGCCCGAGACCTGCTGAACCAGACCATGCGATTGGCCATCCGGCCGATTGCACAACCTCGATTGAGCACCAATCCACACGTATCACCCGGCCAGCACATGACGGACCTGCCAACTCCCTTCCCAGCCTGGCCGATTGATGCAGGAACAAGAGGGCTTGTTTCAGCAAGGGTAATTGTTGGAGAGGGTCTAGCTGGCTGTACAACACTTTCTAGAGACTCAAGAGTGATGGATTGATGATAATATTGATGGTGACCCTTTAGCTGTCTGTAGAGCATTTTCTTGAGGATCTAAGTGAGGATTGAGTAGGAAGGTGGATCGAGAAACACCACACAGATTATGGAAGGTCTATGATAAGTCTAGAACATTCAAACTTCGAGGATTCTCACAGAAGAAGGCTGGAGGCGTCAGCTCCTTTCAAAGGAATAAAAACTAGGTTTTTATTTCATAAAACTTAAGTGATTACATGCTGAGAGGAGACTTTATATACTAGTCCAGCAACACGTGCCTTCCAGGGCTGAAAATACATTATAATGGAAGGACTAAAGCAAAAATAACAACAAGACATTAGGACCTAATGACAAATAAAAGACTCTTAAAACTTAATAACCACATTCCTGCAAAAAGAAGGCAGATAAACTTGTTAATTTAAACTTAGAAATTTTAAATACGCACCTTGGTCTCTTGTAAATCCTTATAATGCCTTCTTAAGTTTTTTTAGCAATGATGAACAAGATTGTATCTTTAAGGCCTTGTAGAACTGGAAGATTATAAGCTGTTGTAGTCTTGAGTTGTTCATAGTCTTCTTTTTGTATTTCTTTAGTAAGTTAAACGTCATAAAATCCTCCATCTTCTATAATTGTGATGAGACTCTCCACAGACTTGTTGAACATCTTACTAAGGTTTCTTGAGTCTGATTTTGTTTTTGTAGCTTATCTTAGAGTTGGTATTTTAATGGGCTCTTTCTCAGCTTCTAGTGAGATGGTATTGATGTCCTCATCATCTCCTCTCTCTTGAAAAGGTTCTGCCCTCAGAATAGGTACATCTGAATGAAAAGGAGAAAGATCAGTAATATTAAACGTAGGAGATATGGTCATCTCACCTGGCAGCTCATGCTTATAGGAATTGTTGTTGATTTTCTCTAAAACACGAAAAGGACCATCTCCTCTTGGGAAAAGATTGGATTTCCTTTGGTTGGGGAATCTTTCATGTCTCATGTGCAATCAGACCCAATCTCCAGGTTCAAATGATATCTCTTTTCGGTATTTATCTGCATTTCTTTTGTAGTGCTCGGTTTTTTTTTCCAAGTTGTGCTTGACCTTTTGATGAATCTTCTTAACATAATATTCCCTGGTTTCTCCTTCACTAGACATAACATATTGAGGTAAAGGTATAAGAGTGGGGTAGTAGGAGTAAATCCATAAACAACTAAAAAGGATAAAGTTTAGTTGCTGAATGTTTAGCATGATTATAAGCAAACTTAATGTAAGGTAAGCAAGACAACCAATTCCTTAGATTCTTACTGACTTTGTCTCTCAAAAATGTTGAAAGAGTTTGGTTTACTACCTCTGTTTGACCATCGGTCTGTGGGTGGTAAGTGGTTGAGAAGAGCAGTTTAGTTCCCAACTTTTTGCATAAGGTCTTCCAGAAATAGCTTAGAAATTTGGTGTCACGATCTGAAACGATTTTTCTGGGAACTCCATGTAGGCGTACTACTTGTTTTAAAAAAAGATCAGCTATTTGCATAGCATCATTAGTCTTGTTACATGGTATAAATGAGCCATCTTTGAGAACCTGTACAGAACTACAAAGATAGAATCTTTGTGGTTGAACTTCGGCAGACCTAAGACAAAGTTCATAGAGATATCTACCAATGTAGGTAGGAATGGGAAAAGGCATATATCAACCGTAGGGGTGTGACCTGGACTTTGCTTTCAAGTAAATGATGCACTTAGCACATAATCTTTCAACATCTCTTTTTATATGTGGCCAGTAGAATGTTCCATAAGTACACTCAATGTCTTATCTCGGCCAAAATGTCCCATGAGTCCTCCTCCATGAACAGACGCAGTCTTGTTGGTCTCCTTAAATATTTCTTGAAATATGGTCCAGCCTCATACATTGCCTTGATGTGTTCAAATCCCATAATCTTAGCTTCTATTGTGCTGATGAGAGCATGTATCCTTGATAAAGGATCAGCCACAACGTTATCTTTACCTTTCTTATATTTGATCACATAGGGAAAAGTTGCCACAAACTCAATCCACTTTGCATGCCTCTTCTTAAGCTTAGTTTGTCCTCTTAAGTGCTTGAGCATCTCATGATCTGTATGAATAACAAACTCCTTTTCCAGTAGGTAATGTTGCCAAGTTTCAAGAGACCTTACCAAAGCATAGAGCAGTTTATCATATGTGGGATAGTTAAGTGAAACTCCACTAAGTTTCTCATTGAAGTAAGCCCCTGGTTTTCCTCCTTGCATTAGGACAACTCCTATACCTGTTCCAAAAGCATCACATTCAATTTCAAAGGTTTTATCAAAGTTAAGAAGTACCAAAACTGGTGCATGTGTGAGGCTATCTTTCAGCTAGTTGAATGCCTTCTCTTGTGATGGTCCCATTTGAATTCCACATTCTTCTTAATTACTGAAATGAGGGGTGAAGAAACAGTACTAAAGTCCTTAACAAATATTCTATAGAAACTAGCCAATCCATGAAAACTCCTAATATGTCCGATTGTTGTTGAGGTTGGCCAATCTTGAATTGCTTTAATCTTTTCTTTATCGACTTTTATGTCCTGAGAAATTACAACAAAATCCTAGGAATAAAATTTGATCAGTACAGAAAGTATATTTCTTAAGGTTAGCATAAAGGTTTTTAGCCTTAAGCGTTTGAAGTACCTGCTGAAGATGTTGTAAGTGATCTTCAAGATTAGAGTTATAGATTAGAATGTCATCAAAGTAAACCACTTCAAACTTACAGATAAAAAGCTCTTAGGACGTGGTTCATGAGTCACATTAATGTACTTGGAGCATTTGTAAGTCCAAATGGCATGACTAGCCATTCATACAATCCTTGTTTTGTTTTAAACGCCATCTTCCATTCATCACCTTCTTTCATTCTCACCTGATTATATCCACTTATTAGATCAATTTTTTAGAAGATAGTTGATCCATTGAGTTCATCTAGCATGTCATCAATTCTTGGAACTGGATGTCAATATTTGACAATGATTTTGTTGATTGCTCTACAAGCAACACACATTCTCGAAGTTCCATCTTTCTTAGGCCTTAGAAGAGCAGGAACACCACATGGGCTTAAACTTTCTCAAATATAGCCAGTAGACATTAAGTCTTGTACTTTTTTTCCAGCTCCTTTGCTGTTTCTAGATTCACTCTATAGGCAGCTCGGTTTGGCAAAACTGCTCCAGGAACAAGATCAATCTGATGCTCGATTCCTCATATAGGTGGCAATCCTGGTGGTATCTCTTTTGTAAAAACATCACTGAATTTTTCAAGAAGCTCAAAAACAGCACAGGGAGTTCTTCCTTTTCTTGACCTGAAAACAACCATTCTTTCAAGATCATTAGTAGCACCTGTTCTTGAAAGTCAAGAGATTTCAAAACAATAGCAGGTGTTACATAAAGGTTAGTTTTACGTAGCTTCTCTCCTTTAGACGTAGCTCATTGCATCTCATGCACTTCCTGTGGGGTTAAAGGTGCTAAGCTATGTTTCTTGTTATTGTGTATGAAGGTATAGTGATTGGTGCGTCCATTGTGTAATGCTTCTTTGTCATATGGTGACTTGGTCTGCGATTTTGAGCTTAGTTTCATCGTTCAACCATTTGAGCTTGTATGGTCGAGGATGCTTTGTCTTTTGTAAACCTAGCTTATCAACCAATACTTGCTGGCTACGTTAGTACAAGAACCACCATCTATGATCAAGCTATGTACCTTTGAGTATATTGTGCACCGAAAATGGAAAATATTTTCTTTGTGTATTGTTTCTAGTTCAAAAAGAGCACTGAGGGATCTCCTTGTAACTAGAAGTTATGCGGTGTCAGGATAATCCACAACTTCTTACAAAGAGTTTTCTGGTTCATATTCCTCTTCATCTTGAGATTCATATTTGCCAATTAATTTTAGGATCATAACTCTTTGGTTTGGGCATTCTCTTGCATAGTGGCCTTTTCCCTAACATTTAAAACAGGTTGTATCACGAGATCTTTGAGTTGGATTTTTACCTTGCTCGGGTTTGTTGTTTTTAGATGTTTTAGCTGTGGATTTTTTGAATCTGGATTCTTTGTCGATGGCCTTTCCTTTGTCCTGACCCTTTTGAGGTTGTTGATTCCAGGTTGAATTGCTACGATTTGTTGAGATAGTCTTCCTTTTTATGTGCTGCTCGGCCTGAACCGCAAGATGCAGCTACTCATCCAGATCATGATAGGTTTGTCTCTCTACGTTTCTAGAAATTCGATCTTGCAAACAATCTAGGCATTGAGTCATAAAAGTTTCTTCTGAATCTTCAGTCTCCAACCTGTTTGTAAGCATTTCAAACTCATCAAAGTATTCTTCAACAGATTTAGAACCTTGAGTGAGTTTTCTAAGGTTTTTTTGCAACTCTCTGTAGTAGTATGCATGGACATATCTCTACTTAGTTGGAACCTCATGTCTTCCCAAGTAGTGATCTGACCATGTCTATGTCTTCTTCTTTCAGAAACATCTATGTCCCACCAAGCTAGAGCACTTTCAATGAGTTGAGCAACTGATAGAGACACTTTTCTCTGATCTGAGTAGTTGTAATACTAAAATATGTATTCCATATGCCTTTCCCAATCAAGGTAGGCATCTAGATTAACCTTTCCAGCAAAGGTTGGTGCCATGAGCTTTACATCACTGTTTCCATGCCAAGATTCTTCTACTCTATCTTTGTCACGTTGATATTGTCTTTTTGGTCTATGATTATGATGAGGTTCTGGTGGAAGATCATCTTCTAAGCCAGCTATTTAATCCTCTTCATGATTAACACGTTGGGCATTCACATTTCTGATAGGATTTCAGTGAATTGGTGGTGGCTGTTCTATTCTTGTCATGCGATCTCTTAGGTTTTGAAGTTGAATCTAAATAGCAGCAAGCATCTGAGCAACATTCACATCTGCTGGTTGTCCCATCATCACACAATCTGTCTCACACTAAACAAACAGATCATGTGCAAAGGAGGTTGAATACACACAATCAAAAACAACTTCAAATCGACATATCTAATTGTAGCAGCAAAAGAAGTTGAATAGACACAATCAAAACAACTAAAAATCGACAAATCTAGTTGCAGCAGCAAAGGAAGTCAAATAGACACACAGATTATGGAAGGTCTATGATAAGTCTAGAGCACTCAAGCTTCAAGGATTCACACACAAGAAGGCTGGAGGCGTTAGCTCATTTCAAAGGAAGAAAAACTAGGTTTTTATTTCATAAAACTTAAGTGATTACATGGTGAGAAGGGAATTTATATAATAGTCCAACAGCAAGTGCCTTCTAGGCCTGAAAATACATTATAATGGAAGGACTAAAGCGAAAATAACAACAAGACATCAGGACCTAATGACAAATAAAAGAATCTTAAACTTAATAGTCACATTCCTACAAAAATAAGGCAAATAAACTTGTTAATTTAAACTTAGAAATTTTAAATACGCACCTTGGTCTCTTGTAGCTCTTTATAACGCCTTCTTAAGTTTGTTTAGCAATGATGAACAAGGTTATATCTTTAAGGCCTTGTAGAACTAGAAGAAGAGAAGTTGTTGGAGTCTTGAGTTGTTCATAGTCTTCTTTTTGTATTTCTTTAGTAAGTTAACCTTCATGAAATCCTCCATCTTCTATAATTGTGATGAGACTCTCCACATACTTGTTGAACATCTTACTAAGGTTTTTTGTGCCTGATCTTGTTCTTGGAGCTTGTCTCAGAGTTGGTATATTAATGGGCTCTTTCTCGGCTTCAATTGAGCTGGTATTGATGTCCTCATCACCGATCCCAAGCCAAATCATGCAAAACCCAAGCCCATCACAAGACCGGCCTAATGGCTGGTCTCACTATGGTCTATCGCCCATGCTCATCACTAGACCGGCCTAATAGCTGGTCTCACCATGACCGATCTGGGATCAGCCCCAAAATCTGCAGCCCATCAGGAGATCGGCCAAATTACCGATCTCACATGGTCGATCTCGGGCCAACCTGAGCATAATTTTAAACCTACTTTTATTTAAGCTGTTTGTCATGGGATTAAATCTAATTGTTAGGGATACTATATAAACCCTTTAAATACTTTAACCTAATTTTTGTTCATGTTTCTTCTAATTTTTTTCTCTGTACGTTTTTAGAGAGAGGAGATTGGTTTCAACCTTTGTTTTTGCGCTTTTGGTTTTTAGTGAAGGATTTCTCTACCCAATCTCTTATCTTATGTTTCTTTGCTTTTACTTCTTTATGCTTACTGTTTTAGTGAACATGTTTGAGTAGTTTTCTGTATGGATTGTGGGTAAGGTAGATTAGGGGAATCTGATATTGACTTAGGGTTGTTTAGGTAGATTAGATAAAAAAATCCCTAATGTTTAGGGTGCTTAATGCCAGGGATATATAGAAGTAGCTAATCAATGCTTAGATCGATTATGTTATGTTCCTGAGAAGTGTATACAGAATGTGTAGGTAGGCCTAAACATCCTTATTGCATCTTAGCCGATAGGTGAACTCAATTATCACTATACGATACATTGCTGTGCAAAGACTTGTACTCAATAGGTTGGTGAATGGGCTGTTACCACGAAAGTGGATCAGTCTACTAGATAATATTCTAAGTCTTATATATTTATCTAATCGAATCTGTAGAATCGTTAGTCAAAGAAATATTGTCCCGAGTCGAATACCTTGCCCACTGTCCATATATCTTCTTCATCGAATTTAACTCGTATTTACTTATTTGCAATTAGATTACTAGACAACCAATCAAAATCCCAATTAGTATTTTCTCTAGATTTAAATGTGTCATGTATTTCTAGTGTGTTATTACTTCCCTGAGGATTCGATACCCAAATACTACTCGATCTGCTATGCACTTGGAGTTGTAGTCGGGATTAAAACCTAAAACCCCAAAAGGTTTTGGGTCACATTTGCATCATTTTGCATTTTACTTATATTTATGCATTATAAAAACCAAAAAATGAAAAAACACGAAAACCAAAAAATTTTAACTATCATTTATATATGCCATGTGTTAAGATTGAGTCTAGAAGCATATAGGATTTCGTTACATTTGCATATGGACCATGGTTAGACTGCCTTGACTAAGTTGCACTTAGGACTAAGATTGGAACCCTTGCTAGGAGTACTATGATCCATGCACCATTTCGAAACTTGAAAATCTTGTATTGTGCCGCAACCTAGATCATTCTCGAGAATTGAAAATTTTCTGATTTGATCCTAACTGCATAAACTAGAACTTTAATTGGAATTGAAAGTTTCTTACGTTTATCTATCCTAAGACTTGTTCATAGATACTCATATACACATTCGAGATTTCTTTCACCTTTATACCACCCTTTGTTAATCCGAATGGCTAAATACTCCTTTTTGGGATGGTTATGCCACTCCCAACCCCAATCCTTTCCTTGAAGCCAACATTACTCTTGTGTGAATCTTGTGTAAGGCATTTTTACTAGAATGCTTACTTTGCAAAACATGTTGAGTTTTGAGAACGACAAACCTATGACTTTCATGTAGATGCTAGCTTCACGCTATAAGCTTAGCATAGGTTAGGACTTGGGTAGGCTTGCTAGGGTATTTGAGTATGAGATGAAAAGAAAAAGAAAAACAAAGAAATGAGAGAAACCCAAAAAGGGAGCGTGTGGGGGTGTGCATAAGAAAAAGGGCATGAGGATCGGTTAATAAGTGTAAAAGATAGCTCTAAGTTCAAAGTGAAAAATTCCTCTAAGAAATTAAGGAAGGCACAAGCCTAGATCAATTATCAAGAGTAGAGGAGAAAAATTAGAAAAAGAGCTAGAAAATAAGAATGATTCCAATGAGTCCAATTAATCACTACCCCCTAGTGCCAAAAAGAGAATTTCAAAGTGAGAGAGTAGAAGAAGATAGGCAAAGAAAGCATCGGAAGGGTAGATAACTTAGGATGGGATTGACTTGAGTTTGTGATAGAGAGTTTTGTGCTAGAACATGGGTAGATGAAAGTCTTGCCTTGTATGCATCATTGTTTTTGACTCTTAGTGTTTTGCGAAAGTTGCATTCCTTTTCGAGAGAACCTTTGTGATTAGTTGAACCACCTTACCTCATTTTAGAAACCATTTCTCTAGCCAAATGAACTTGTCTTGGTTGATGCATGAAAAGATTCACTTATGCTTTTAATTGAATGTTAAGGAGTTAGGGGATTTGATCGGGCATAGCATGACTAGGGATTGACATCGTGGCACATACGAAAAGTACTAGGAATAGGTTCAATTCAAGCATTATAATACTCTTGGATAAGGATTTTGGGATTAGATATTTGTACATGGTTTCGGTTAGGGGTCCAGTCTTCAATACTCTTCTGCGGTTTGTTTTTGCTGGTTTTCCTCGAGGACGAGTAAAAGACAAGTCTGAGGGAGTTGATAATCATGGTTTTTTGCATTGTTTCACCATGGATTTCACCATCTTTTTCGTGTCTTCATTAGCGTTTTAGGTATTTTATCTGCTCATTTATATTCATTGGCATTTAGCATTGTATTATACAGGTTATTACATGCAATTCTGCATCTTGCATACCTTCTCGAGTATTTCAGGTACAACGAGAAGTTAAATGGCACAAAGAGCAGAAAAATGGCCAAGGAATCTTCTGAGGCCACAAGAACGGCCATCCGGCCTATATCGTAGGCTGATCTCAGCCGGACCACACACGATCAGCCATCCAGCTGATCGCACCTGGCCGATTGCCCAACACCTGGCCAGCTAACCATCCGATCATCGAGCACATGCTGATGCCAGCCCGAGAGCTGCCATGCCATCCAGAGACTTGCCTGATGCTATCCAGAGACCTGCCGAACCAGACAATGCGATCGGTCATCCGGAACAATGTACAACCCCGATTGAGCACCAACCCAAACCAAATCATGAAAAACCCAGTCCAATCACCCATGCCCATCACCAGACCAGCCTAATGGGCGGTCTCACTATGGTCGATCTCGGATCAGCCCCAAAATCCACAACCCATCTGGGGATCGGCCAAATGCGCGATCTCACATGGCGGATCACGGGCCAACCTGAGCCCAATTTACCTTAAATCTATTTTTATTTAACCGGTTTGTCCCGGGATTAAATTTAATTGTTAGGGATACTATATAAACCTTTTTTAAACACTTTTAACCTAATTTTTGTTCAAGTTTTTTCTAGTTTTTGTCTCTGGACGTTTTTAGGGAGAGAGGAGATTGATTTCAACCTTTGTTCTTGCACTCTTGGTTTTTAGTGAAGGATTTTTGTACCCTAACTCTTATCTTATGTTTTTTGCTTTTACTTGTTTATGCTTACTGTTTTAATGAACATGTTTGAGTAGTTTTCTGTATGGATTGTGGGTAAGGTAGATTAGGGGAATCTGATATTGACTTAGGGTTGTTTAGGTAGATTAGATGATAAATCCCTGATGTTTAGGGTGTGCTTAATGTCATGGATTGAAGTAGCTAATCAATGCTTAGATGGATGATGTTCTGCTTCTGAGAAATGTAGACAGAACGTGTAGGTAGGCCTAAATATCCTTTTTGCATCTTAGCCAATGAGATTTGATGTCTAAGGCAATAGGTGGACATGATTAGACTCAAACCCAATGATCACTAGGCGATAGGTGTACATGATTAGACTCGAACCCAATGATCACTAGGCGATAGGTGGACATGATTAGACTCGAACCCAATGATCACTAGGCGCTAGATTACTGTGCAAAAGACTTGTAGTCTATAGGTTGGTGAATGGGTTGTTGCCACGAGAGTGGATCAGTCTACTAGATAGTGTTCTAAGTCTTAGGGAATTATCTAATCAAACCTCTAGAAACGTTAGTCAAAGGAAAATTTCCACAAATCGAAGGCCTTGTCCACATTCCATATTTCTTGTTTATCGAATTTAACTCGTCTTTACTTTCTTTAAAATTAGATTATTATACAACCCAATCAAAAACCTAATTAATATTTTCCTAGATTTAAGTGTTTCATGCATTCCTAGTGTGCTATTCTTACTTTCTTGAGGATTCGATACCCAACTAGAGTTGTACTTGGGATTAAAACTTAATATCCCATCAATGACATTCCTATTTAAAACGGGATGGCCAAGCATAATGCACACTTGGAGCAAGTGTTATACATATTTCGAAAGGAAACCCTTTATGCCAAACTCAAGAGTGCATCTTTGTACTAACAAACTTGTCTTTTTGGATTTCATAGTATGTAAATATGTAATACAATTTGATGATGATATAACAAGGCAATTTGACACTACTTGATGCCACATCAATCGTTTAAGTGCAGTGTTTCCATGAGCTACCTGCTTATGTAGCTCAGTGGCAGCGCCATTTACTATCATGATCAAGAAGAATGTGTCTTTCGTGTGCGGATATGGACAAAGAAGGTCATGAGGACCTCAGTACCAACCATAGCCTAATACTATTACCGGGGTATGAGAGGCACCGTGATAAGGACTCCAGTATCGACCATAGCCTGATCCTATTGCCCGCGGTACAAGAGGCCATGATGACATAGTCAAGGAACAAGCAACTAAGGAAAAGGTTCAATCTCGCCGTAGATAACTACCTCAAAACCTTGGACCACTGCGACCTATAGCATAACCGGTGCCACCAGCATAGATGGCCTGCCGGCTTCTTTTTATATGGCAACCGATAATCTTGCCCAAGCCTTCAACAAAATCTCCATCGGCCATGGAAATGATCATCTAGACAAATTTAAATCTTCCGTCTCTACATGCATTTCTAATTTCTTAACACATTTTGGCCTGCCGGCTTCTTTTTATATGGCAACCGATAATCTTGCCCAAGCCTTCAACAAAATCTCCATCGGCCATGGAAATGATCATCTAGACAAATTTAAATCTTCCGTCTCTACATGCATTTCTAATTTCTTAACACATTTTGGAGGATAAGACTGACAAACCCTCAAGACGGCCACACTGGCCAAGTAGAGGTTGGAACAACGCGTAAGTACCAAGATCACGAAGCAAGAGCATGACAAGAAGAAGAGCTTCAAGACAGGACCCTATGGCCTTAAGTGAATACATATAAGACTTTCGAGCCTAAGACCCAGACTAAGGAAATGCCACAAACCTATAGCACATATAATCAACATATGGTGCGCCTATACAACCATTTGTAAGCAAGGCTAATGTATGGTCTTTATATTAAATTTTTACAGGTTCTAATGGCCCCAAAAATGGTACTAAATGACTTCCAAATCAAGTAGATGCACACCAAATGGGAATCCTCACATGCACCTATAGTTTCCATTTTCTAGAATATGTAGTTTTCCTTCTTGTGTTGTTATCATTTTCTCTTTCTTTCTTATTCATTTTTTGCATTATGCATTTAAATTCAACCAATAGGTCTGGCTGAGCACAGTTGTAACAAATCACCCTTTTCAGATATTAATAAAGAGATCACATTTTATTAGACAAGAAAACGCTAGGGTTCTTCTCTTTTCGTGTGCAATAGTGATACAAGCCTCGATTCAAGGCTTATATGCGCGTGGGCTGTTTTGAGAAGGTTAGGTGAGAAACTCGACCATAGACTTCTTGGATAGGGGGTTTTGGGTTGGTATTCGATGGAAGGGTGAAGTGAACCACACGAGGGGTGATGAACCTCGTGATAAATCACAAACTTAGAGCTAGGAGGGCTGGTCTCAACTAGGTTCTAAGCGCACAAGCTTCTTGAGAGAAAAACTTGTAGAGAGAAAATTCGCACTTTATTAATATCAAAAAGTGGTGTCAAACTACAATGCTGGAAGGAGCCTTATTAATATGCTCGACAGCTTGACCTTCTAGGGTCGACTGAAATAAAGAAAAGGAAAGTTTACAAAAGTGCACAAATGGAAAAGATACAAAAGTGCATAACCGAAAAAGGACCTATTCCTAAAATGTTCTTGACTCAAAAATGTAAACAATCTAGATCCTACCCTGCAAAACAGAAAGAGGCATATATTCGAATTAAAACTTACCTTACTTACCTCACGGCCAAAAAATGGAAGGTGGCCGTCCTTGTGGCATGCACGCGCCTTGCTCCTAGTCTACGACTTGGAGTAGGGTTAGGAATCTTTGGGCCCTGACCTCTCTTGCCACTAAAGCCCAAGTCTCTGAAGTCCCTTGCATTGTTGAGAAGCCTTTGGACTCTTCTTTGCACTTCTGGCCCATTGACCTTAGTCGATCTTTCTCTAGGAGCTTGTCGACCCATAAGCTGAACTTGTGGAAGAGTGGTCTTGATCTGCCCCTTGTCATTGCTCCTGGTGGCACTACTGGTGTGGAGACTTCCTCTAGATGCATGTCCTGAAACTGGTAGCTTATCTGGTCTGAGTTTCCTTGTGTAGAAGTTGAAATGCTCGTGTACTCGGCTGGATTGGCTGTACCAGCTGGAATGTGTGAGGTACTGGCCGGAATGCCTTCAGGACCGGCCAAGTTGATCCCGGAGTCGGCGGCATCACCAAGGGGACCGGCGGTGTCATCCACGTCACCACCAAGTGTGCCGGAAGCTTGAGCCTCTCCGCCGGAAATGCTGATCGGTCTGGTCCTATTGGTCGAGGGTCCGGCGGTACTGCTTGGGCCGGCAGATGTGCCAGATGGCCCGGCTGTCTCGGGCAAGCTTCCTGGTCGGCCAGTCTGGTCTCCTGGCTGGACATATGACCTGATTTCCTCATCATCCCCTCCCTCTTCAGTAGGTTTTCACCTCAAAACTGGTTCAATCTGCATGGAAAGGGCCTAAGTCAGTTACGTTGAACGTGTTAGCGTGTTGGACACATTAAACTCACCTGGGAGCTCGATCCAGTAGGCATTGTTGTTGATCCTCTCCAGCACTCTGAATGGTCCATCTCCTCTTGGTGCTAGCTTGGAACTCCTTAGGTTGGAAAACCCCTCCTGCCGTAGGTGTAGCCACACCCAATCGCCTGGTCTAAAGATCACCTCCTTTCTTCCCTTGTTGGCATGAGTCACGTACTGCCCGGTCCTCTTCTCCAAGTTTTCTGCTACCTTCTGGTGTAATTTCTTATGAACTCTACCTTGGATGCTCCGCTGAGGTTGGTCATCTCTGCTGGTGGCAGTGGCGTTTGCTCCAATGGGGTGAGAGGGTTGAAGCCATATACTACTTCAAATGGTGTCTTCTTGGTTGTTGAGTGCACGGCTCGGTTGTAAGCGAACTCTATGAATGGCAGACACTCCACCCAAGTCTTGAGGTTCTTCCCTAGTGTAGTCCTGAGAAGAGTTGATAGTGTCCTGTTGACAACTTCAGTTTGGCCATCGGTTTGAGGATGGCAGGTGGTAGAGAAGAGTAGCTTCGTGCCTAGTTTCCTCCAAAGGGTCCTCAAGAAATGGCTGAGGAACTTGGTGTCCCTGTCTGATACGATGGTCCTCGGCACTCCATGAAGCCGTACTATCTCCCTGAAGAACAGCTTGGCTGTTTGCGAGGCATAATTGACATTGGCACACGGAATGAAGTGTGCCATCTTGGAGAATCTGTCCACCACTACAAAGATTGCATCATTGTGGTTGATCTTGGGCAGTCCTAGAACAAAGTCCATTGATATATACACCCATGGATGCGTCGGTATGGGCAGTGGGAGATACAACCTGTGAGGTTGCACTCGGGACTTTGCCTTCTTGCAAGTGATGCACCTTGCACAATGAGCTTCTACTGTCCTGTTGATGTGTGGCTAGTAGAAGTGCTCCTTGGCCACTGCTAGAGTCTTGTCGACACCAAAGTGGCCCATGAGTCCTCCTCCATGAGCTTCTCAGATGATAAGCTCCCTTAATGATCCTTGTGGTATGCACAACCTTCTCTCTCGGAACAAGAATCCCTCATGGATGTAAAACTTGCCATGACTCCCTGTGCCACACTCCTTGTAGCTCTCAGCAAAGTCAGGATCATCCTTATATAGGTCCTTGATGTGCTCGAATCCTAGGACCTTTGCCTCCATGGTTGATATCAAGGCAAACCTCCTTGATAGTGCATCGGCTACCATATTGTCTTTGCCCTTCTTGTACTTGATGACGTACGGGAAGATTTCTATGAACTCCATCCACCTGGCATGTCTCCTCTTGAGATTGGTTTGCCCTCTGAGGTGTTTGAGAGTCTCACGATCAGTGTGGATCACAAACTCCTTGGACAGCAAGTAATGCTGCCAAGTCTCCAATGCTCGGACAAGGGCATAAAGCTCCTTGTCATAAGTGGGGTAGTTCAGTGAGGCACCACCTACCTTCTCACTGAATTATGCCACTGGTCTCCCTCCTTGGGTTAGCACTGCTCCTATGCCAATTCCAGAGGCATCACACTCCACTTCAAACGTCTTGTTGAAGTCGGGCAGGACTAGCACTGGTGCATGTGTAAGGCTGTCCTTCAAGGCCTGGAATGCCTTCTCCTGAGCTTCTCACCAGCTGAATCCCACGTTCTTCTTCACTACTGCTGTCAATGGTGAGGCAATACTTCTGAAGTTGGGCACGAATCTCCTATAGAAGCTGGCCAATCCGTGGAAGCTCCTTACTTGGCTGATGTTGCCTGGTGTTGGCCATTCTTGTATGGCTTGAATCTTCTCTTCATCAACCTGTAGGCCATGTGAACTTACAACAAAACCTAAAAAGACAAGTTTATCAGTACAAAAGATGCACTTCTTGAGATTGGCATAAAGCTCTTCTTGTCGAAGGGTTTTAAGTACCATCTCAAGATGTGTGAGGTGTTCCCGTAGGCCCTTACTATAAACTAATATATCATCAAAGTAAACCACTACAAACTTACTGATGTACGCCCTAAGAACTTGGTTCATAAGGCGCATGAACGTGCTTGGGGCATTAGTCAAGCCGAATGGCATGATTGTCCACTCGTATAGCCCTTGCTTTGTCTTGAAAGCAGTCTTCCATTCATCACCTTCCTTCATCCTGACCTGGTGGTATCCACTCTTGAGGTCTATCTTGGAGAAGAACGTGGCTCCACTCAGCTCATCTAGCATGTCATCCAGCCGTGGTATCGGATGCCGGTACTTGACTGTGATGTTGTTGATTGCTCGGCAGTCCACGCACATTTGCCAAGTCCCATCCTTCGTGGGCACTAGTAGCACTGGTACGGCACATGGACTGAGGCTCTCTCGAGGATAGCCTTTCTCCAGGAGCTCCTTGACTTGCTTCTCAAGCTCCTTGGACTCCTCTGGACTCATCCGGGAGGCTGGCCGGTTGGGCAGGGCTGCTCCGGGCACTAGGTCGATCTGGTGTTCTATGCCACGTAAAGGAGGTAAGCCTGCTGGTATCTCCTCTGGAAACACATCCTGGAACTTGTTGAGGAGAGTTGCTACTTTAGGAGGTAGCTCTACCTGTTCTTTTTCTACATTCAACACTTCTTTGAAAACCATTAGTAGCATTAGATCCTTCGAGGCTAAGGCACTCAGGACATGACTTGGTTGAATAAGAAAGTTAGATTTAATGAGCTTCTTTTCCTTACTCATTTGCTGTTGAAGCTCATGTACCTGGGCAGGTGTAAGAGGAGCTAGGCTGACCTTTCTCTTGTCATGCACGAAAGTGTAGAGATTGGTTCGGCCATCATGCCTGGTCTCCTTCTCAAACTGCCATGGCCTTCCTAGCAGAAGATGGCCAGCTTGCATGGGCACCACGTCGCATACGACTTGGTCTTGGTACTTGCCCACACTGAATGGCACAGTGACTTGCTCATGTATCTTGAGCTCCACTTTGTCATCGAGCCATCTCAGTCTATATGGTCAAGGATGCCTTGTCTTCTAGAGACCTAGCTTATCAACCATGTATGCACTAGCAACATTAGTGCAAGAACCACCATCTATGATGAGGTTACATACCTTGCCCGTGATGGTGCAACGGCTGTGGAAGATGTTCTCCCTTTGGATGGTCTCTGAAGGGTCCACCATTGCACTGAGGATGCGTCTGGTTACCAGCACTTCCCCACATCAGGGTACTCAATGTCACCATATTCTTCTTCTGGTTCATAGTCCTCTTCATCTTGGGACTCATATTCTCCAGCCTCCGTAATCAGCATGACCCGGTTGTTTGGGCACTCCCTTGAGATGTGTCCACGACCCCTACACTTGAAACAAGTGATGTCACGTGATCCTTGAGGGTTAGAAGACTTACTAGGCTCTCTCTGGTCACGAATAGGTTCAGGAGGCTTGCTCTTGAACCTTGACTCGATCTCTATGCTCTTGCCTTTGTCTACGGGCTTTGGAATGTTGCTCGGTGCCCAAGGTGTCTTAGGCTTTCTGCGGATGTCTTGGCTCTTGCGTTTGATGTGCTGCTCAGCCTGGACAGATAGGTGGAACAAGTCTTTGAAGTCATTGTAGATTTGCCTTTCCACCTTGCGGCTGATTCTTTCTTGGAGTCCATCCAAGAATTGTGCCATCAATGCTTCTTCATCATCATTGAGCTCCAGCCTGTTCCTTAGCTTCTCGAACTCTTCATAGTACTCCTCTACTGATCTAGTACCCTGCTTAAGAGAACGAAAACGACGTTGCAAGTCTCTATGAAAGTAAGGTGGAACAAACCTTTGTCGCATGAGGTCTTTCATGTCGACCCATGAGTCAATGGGCCTAATTCTTTTCCTCCTTCTTTCAGATACCTCACGATCCCACCAGATGAGGGCATTGTCCGTGAGTTGTGCTACTGCCATTGAGACTCTCCTAGGCCCTGGTTGGTTGTAATGATCAAAGATATGATCCATTCTTCTCTCCCAATCTAGGTAAGCCTCGGGGTCTACTTTTCCTGCAAAACTTGGAGGAGTTAGCTTAACATCAGGATGAGTTACCCGGTTGTATGCGTGTTCATATCCATCCTCATGATGTCTAGGAGGCATCCTTGGTCTCTGGTGAAGACCATATGGCTCGAAGCCATCATCTTCTGCCTCTGGTTGCCGTGGAGGTCCTCTCGGCCTAGGGTGATAGTTATGAGGTTGTGTGTCCTCATCTCCATCTGGCTGGGGCTCCTCCTGTTCGTGCTGTGTCCTAAGGTGCTCAGGCCCCTCAGCACGGTCTTGTTCAGTTCTCACGTGCCTTATGGCCTGGAATCTCACAGGCCTCTCCACGCGCTCCAATCTCTCGCCTATGGATGCGAGTTGTGTTTGGAGTGTGGTGAACATGGCCATCATGGCCTCGGTTGCATCTCTATTTTCTTCTCCCATTGCGTACTACAAGGAAGAAAACAAGTTATCCTGCTCCTAGAATCGATTAGGAGGATGCTTATATAGAGAATTCGAAAATTATGCAAAAAGGAAAATCTGAGAAAAGGAAAGATTTGAAAAAAATGGAAGATTTGAAAAATGGAAACTTTCTTGACAACTTGTGCTAGCTGTCCAATTCGAATTCTTTTGGTATTTTTCCTATTTTCTTTTTCTTTTCTTTTTAATTTAACTTAAAAATAATGGAAATATGATTTAAGCAAAAAGGAAAACGTGAATGGTAATGCAAAAGTGAATCTAAACCCTAGTGATACACGTAGAAGCTAGATGCACTCGGTTTGGAGTTTGATGTTATTTTTTTGATTTTTCTTGAATGAAACTTAAACTAATGCAAGAACTAGAAACAAAACAAGCTAAAGGATAGAAACAACCTGGTTTAGGAGCTTTAAGCTCTGATACCAAAATGATACAAGCCTTGATTCAAGGATGTATGCGGGTGGGCTGTTTGGAGAAGTTTAGGTGAGAAACTCGACCTTAGACTTCTTGGATAGGGGTTTTGGGTTGGTATTCGATGGAAAGGTGAAGTGAACCACACGAGGGGTGATGAACCTCGTGATAAATCACAAACTTAGACCTAGGAGGGCTGGTCTAAACTAACTTTATTAATATCAAAAGACAGCTTGACCTTCTAGAGTCGACTCAAATAAAGAAAGGAAAGTTTACAAAAGTGCACAAATGGAAAAGATACAAAAGTGTATAACCGAAAAGGACCTATTCCTAAAATGTTCTTGACTCAAAAATGTAAAGCAACTAGATCCTACCCTGCAAAACAGAAAGAGGCATATATTCGAATGTAAACTTACCTTAACTAACCTCACGGCCAAGAAATGGAAGGTGGCCGTCCTTGTGGCATGCACGCGCCTTGCTCCTAGTCTTCAACTTGGAGTAGGGTTAAATATCTTTGGGCCCTGACCTCTCTTGCCACTAAAGCCCAAGTCTCTGATGTTCCTTGTGTTGTTGAGAAGCCTTTGGACTCTACTTTGCTCTTCTGGCCCATTGACCTTAGCTGATCTTCCTCTAGGAGCTTGTCCACCCATAAGCTGAATTTGTGGAAGAGTGCCCTTGATCTGCTTCTTGTCATTGCTCCTGGTGGCACTACTGGTGTGGAGACTTCCTCTAGATGCATGTCCTGAAGCTGGTAGCTTATCTGGTCCGAGTTTCCTTGTGTAGAAGTTGAAATGCTCGTGTACTCGGCTGGATCGGCTGTACCGGCTGGAATGTGCGAGGTACTGGCCGGAATGCCTTCAGAACCGGCCAAGTTGATCCCACAGTCGGCGGTATTACCAAGGGGACCGGTGGTGTTATCCACGTCGCCACCAAGTGTGCCGGAAGCTTGGGCCTCACTGCCGGCAATGCTGATCGGTCTGGTCCTATTGGTCGAGGGTCCTGCGGTACTGCTTGGGCCGACAGACGTGCCAGATGGTCCGGCTGTCTCGGGCAAGCTTCCTGGTCGGCCAGTCTGGTCTCCTGGCTGGACATACGACCTGATGTCCCCATCAGAAAGGTAACAATATAGATGAGCAAAAAGATGGCTGAGGTCAAAAGCAAGGTAGACAATGCCTTTGGGGAGATGTAATCGAAGCTCCTCAGCTTGCTGATCCAAAAACACCTCCTGAGACTAGTGAAGTGATACAAGCCTCAATTCAAGGCTTGGATGCGCGTGGGCTGTTTGGAGAAGGTTAGGTGAGAAACTCAACCCTAGACTTCTTGGATAGGGGTTTTTGGGT